>VZSZ01012220.1:164723-201466 GCA_013398815.1 Ibidorhyncha struthersii | reverse complement strand
AGGTCCCTTCCAACCCTGACTATTCTGTGATTCTGTAACTCATACATTGAGCTCATCTAAAGATCACTGCTGCCAAAAGAGGCACTTTCTCCTCCATCCAAGACATTCATTCCTTCTCACAGCCAAGTACTCCCAGCAGGCTGAAACTCGTCTAAGCCCTCAGTAGCAATTCAAATTACTAACTTGGCAGAAAACAAGCAAACTTGGATTAGCAAGTTGCCTTAGCTCACCATGTGGTTAGACAAAACCAGAGCACAGGCAAGGAAAAGGACACAAATGAGGTTAGGAACAGGAACTACACTTTCAGTGGAGTTTCAACACTAGAGAATTGTTAGGACAATTCAAGTGTGACACGGTCATCTTTTTTCTTACATTCCAAAGTGCTGAGGTACAAGCTGAAAAATATCCAGCTACCACTTCAGCCTAACCCATGGAAGAAGGACAGGTGTCTTCATCCCTTTTTTTGTGTGCTCCATGCTTCCTATATGGTACAGTACAGGCATTGAGGGTATTTTTTCTTACAGATTGCTCTTTCTACCTATCCTACATGCCCCTCTCAGCACATTTTGACATCCACCACTGTTCAGGACAGAAGAATACTAAGCAGAAGCATTCTCATACAGCATCCTTCATCCAAGTCGCATACCTCATCCTCCACTGTTCCATCACAACGTAAGCTCCCTTTATTCTTTCTCTTACTTTACAAAAATACTTAAAATTCATGCCTCCAAAACAAAACCAACTACTTTCTCTACCACTTCCCCACTGGTGTGCAATTGCATCAAGGAAATTCATAAGTTGTTTTCAAACTACATCCAAATTCCTACCTCTTCAATTGCATCCTAGGGCCAATATCTATCTGTGTAAGCAATCAATGCATTACCCAAACATGTATTACTGTACTGCTGCAGCAACAATCCTTAAAGTGAGAGGAACAAAAATTATGACAAACAGTACATACAACAAGTAAAATAATAAAAAAATATTTGCTTGTTAGAATTTTACAGTATCTGATATGCATAGTACTTACTTGGTGCATTCTTCTAAAGACTGTACAAGCATTTGCTGGAAAGAACTTATTTCTTCCAGGTTTCCCATTAAGTACGAAGTATTTGCTGAGTTTAACCTGGAGCCAAAGTAAAAAAAAGGTGTTCAGGTTTGTAGTTATTGACTAACTGTGCTTTAGTAAAACCTACAACATTAAAAGAAAATGCTTACTGGTTCTTAGATTAAGCATCAGACTAAAAGCAAGCCCTACTTCAAGAATTTCACGGTCCACACAAGAAAAATGCACACTGACATTGAAATTTTGACCGTATAAACCCCACCCACTACACGAGAGATGTCAAATTTAAAAAACAAACCAAAACAAACTCACATACTTTTCACTGGCTTGTAATGGTCGCAGGTAGTTTGAAAGCATTGTTTGTAGCTCCTTAGCATATTCATTTTCTGTTTCCAATATATTTTGTAGCACCTACAATAAATGACAGTTGCTAATTGGTATTTTTTTCAAAGTGTTCAAATCAATACCAGTTTTAAAGCATACAAAAGTTTACTTAGCACTAGGAAAACTTAAATGAGTGTTCCTACATTAAAATTGAAATATCAGCAAGAAAGCATTGAATCCTATGCATCTATGGAAAAAAACCCACCACACACACACAATGAACCATTCCTTTAGCCATATACAAAAAAAAGTGGTAAGCTAACAGGAATTTCACTACACTTAAAACTTTTACTGTAAAATTTGAAAGCTATACAGTGTTCTTCCAAAGCTAGGGGTAATTATTCCTCCTGTGTACTTCAGAACAGTCAAAGATCATCAGAGGCTGGTAAAGCACAACAGAAGTTGTATGCGAAACGAACAATAAGCGTCATTTTCTCAGTCTCAATTACAACACATTACAACTAATCTTGTTAGCAAAGTATTTACTTATTCAGATGCGCTGTTCTATCTAGAAGGTCTGAATATCAACAGACTTACAAATATCAAGTGCCAACTTTACTTAGCAACATGATTAGCATTATTGCATTCTTTTTAAATAGGGCTGCCTAACCTTCCACTGGGAGTTCAATAATATACACTACCTTGAGAAAATTACAACAGATTCTGATGCAAAGCCAAGAATTTATAAAACACAGCACACACTTGTTTTTTGGCTGAACATAAATCAAACAACTAGAATACGTACAAGAAAGCATTTTACCGGGCCACGTCCCGGGAGCCTGCTTTAGGATATCCTTCAATATATTCACGTCAAATTCTACTATGCTTCTAGCCAGTGAGTTATTTTTTGCCTCCAAAAAGTTAATGATTTAGGCAAGAGAATCATCAGAATTAAATGTAGTTCAATGAACACAGCTGAGCTTTGAAAACTTTTTGCTATTCACTGGTCATAAGCCACACCACAAACCTTCTCATTTTGCTACATGCCATATTTGTCAAGCCTACAGTAATATCTCATTTCAGCATTTATAGTAACGACTGTAATTGAGTGCATTATTCAGTGTTGTAGTCAATACTCTTTCTTAGGAAATAAAAAAAGCCATTCATTCCTAAATGCAAACCTGATGAAATAACTTTAAATAGTTCAGTATGTCAATGAAGAATTCACTGTTTCTTTCATTGGTGTCATTGATTCTGCTTATTCCTTGAATGCTTCTATTCATTTGGAGAGAGGGAAAGAGACCACTTTTGAGTTCATTCTTTTGTTGGAAATCTGAATCCTGAACTGAAGATTAAAATGTCTCCATTCTCTGCTAAACACTATGACAGAAGAATGTCACAGGGAAAGTTATGGCTACTAACTAGGAAACTACAGCATGAAGTACAATATGGGCACACAAATTTTAAAAAAAGCTAAGGCTTCTTTGCCCACTTAGACCAAGGAAAAAAAATAAAATATTTCCATTCATCACAGCACTAGTTAAACCCCATATTCTCTTACACATATATAAAACAAAGTCAATTGTTAAATATAAAAGTACTTAGGATCTGTGAGGTTCAAAAGTAAATGCAAGACCAATCTTTTCCAATATGGCTTTTCCTACAAAAATCTCCCAGCTCAAAGTCATTACACAGCCTTAGTATGGAAAAGGAGACTGAAAACCAAGGAAAAAAAAAAAGTGTCCTCATGAAGCACTGAACAGCATTAAAAGACATTCAAAGAAAAAAAATCAACGAATTTGCTAGACATCTTGAAAGGCTGCACTACTGCTCCACTTTCTCAAAGAGTACTTCCCTTCTTTGCTATTTCCTTTCTTTGTCTGAAAAGGTTCAAATAAAACTAGTTTGACATTGGACAACTCCATTATTTTCCTGTGGTGGTCTGGATTTCTATTTGAGGATTTTCTTTGAAATATGGAGAATATGGGATTGGAGGAAAAAGACTTAAAGGAGGAAAAAAAAAAAAAGAAAAAGAATGGAAAAGCTGAAAAGCTAGAATTAGCCACCTGACAAATTACCAGGAAAAGGAAAGTAAATGCAGCTGTAAATAAAACTATGCTACAAAACCTACGCAGAGTACTAGATATACTGCTTTATGTTATTCTAGTAGTTCAGTGTTACACTATACTTTAGATATACAAATAGTTTTAAACACTTTCCAAAACACATTAAATCTATTTCCCTCTCCCCTCCCCCCAAGCGCAGTCTCCACTGCTTATAACATTCTTTTATTCTTTTTAAAAGATATTCAGACTAATCTTGCTTATATAGCTCTAAAACATCAGTTCTGTGAAACCTCACATCCTTCCAGCTTGACTTACCTACCTCACGGAGAAGCTACGAGGATTAAATGCTTGGACTGTGCTTTGAAGCAGTAAGTAGTCAGTACTGCAACTCAGTATTTTGGCACCAGAGCACACTCACATTCCTCATATCCACATCTCGCCCGCATGCTCTAATAATCACCTTTCTTCCCTTTCCTGCTTTCTGCGCGTTCTGGCTGCTGCAAGACCCCATGAGACCTCGAAGACCTTGTTTCCACAACTCTATCACAACATTTGCACAGATAAGACCGGGTACCAAAAGAGCAGCATTGAAGTGGCAGCTTTTGCAGTCCGTAACACTGATGAATGGCAGGCACAGACAACTGAGCTCATACAACACAAGCTCTCTCAATCACACGGCATGGAAAATTCAAGCATGGTTAACAATTCTGTCACACAAAACGCCAGCTATCTCCACAAGGCAAAAACTACCACCCAAAAATGGATTTTAAGTGACTTACATGAAGCTGATCACCTTCTGAATCAGAAGGAGAAAAGGCAGATTTCACAGCTACACTTGGGCATGATCCTGTAGCACACTCCCATTTTACAGGAGTAATATGGCACTCAACTGAAATATCACATACTTCAGAAAAATGGTGATCAATGTCTAATTTTCCTGTATCGTGAGAATCTGAGAGATGAACCCCCTTAAAACAGGCCCTTGAGAGGGTCAACGTAAAGCACCATACAAGTATACCATATCTCAAGGGTCCTCAAAAACTTTTATGAACTTCAGTAAACACAAACTCTTGACCCAACTTCAAAAGTGTGGCCTTGAAAGGAGTGCTTATTTTCTATCACTTCTCAAACACTTAAATGGAAAATGAGGTCTGCAAATACTCATGCTATGGAGAAAGTTGCCCATTTCTTTATCTGCTTTTAAAACAGCTACTTAATCTCAAGGGAATTGTCCTGTAAGTGGAGATAACCTAATTTTATTTTGGACACAAAGTTTTAAGTTCTCAAGGGATTAATAAGTAAAAATAAAACTCAGAGTAATGCCTGCTCTGTCTTTAAGGAATAAACCTGCAATAATACACCCACTTCTTCAGTAACAGGTTACTAAATTACTTCTACATGAAAAATGCTTCATGCTTCATCACAAGTCTGCTTCATATTACACACTGCTGTAGACTTGTACCATTTTACAAAGAACAACACCTTGTAGCACTAGTCATTCTAGTTGAAGATGTCTCTGATTATTGCATAGGTGGGGTGGACTAGGTGACCTTTAAAAGGTCCCTTCCAACCCAAACCATTCTATGATTCTCAACTAACCTGCATCCCCAACTCAGGCGAAATGTAAGCGTAAACCAAGTGTGCTCTGTCTTCTCAGCAATACCTAGTGCAGGGTGCAGCTAATAAAACAGACTGAGACTAGAAAGTGTGTGATTTGTGTTATAAAGTTCAGATGGAGCTCTGTGAATCCATAAAAATAAAGAACACGTTTACAAGGGGGTGAAGAACAGAGGAAAGCAGTGAAAACAGTCTCCTCTTTACATTAAACACCTTTCCTTTAGCCTAACCCAGTCCTTCTCCCAGAACGGGAGATTAGCAGCCTCAAGCCTCTCCTACCACTCTCTGAACTTCCTCTGAACTGCCCTTTCACTCTTGTCATCAGTCTGACAAACGTACCCACAGGTGCTGCCTGCACCTGCATAAATCCTTCCCTAGGAAAACCAGCAATAAATAATCATGAGGTTTACAGGGTCTCAGCACACACCCGTATGGTGGAAGATAGCCACAACTTAAAAATAGCAAGCAGTCCCAGTGTACTAGCCTCAAATCATGCTTGGTTGTCAAGAGAGCCCTTAACAGAGTTTAACTTGAGCTACATCCTTTTAGCTACCAGTTGCCAAAGGTTTATTCGGAGCTGCTCTGTTTTTACCTCAGTATGGGCTCAATTTTGTTATCAGTGCAGACTGATAAGACTTCTAGCAGAGGGAAGTCCCATGTCTGAAGCTTACATGTTAAAACAGAACAAAACCTCAACGCACAGGTTAAACTGCTTTCACTCCAGTGAATGGGTTTGCTGTTTGTCTTATATACATGTAAAAATCATTATATATTTAATAATTATTAAAAGTCATTATTTTATAGTTATAATGCCATCAGAAGAACTAGAATTTCTTGAAAAATACTAAGATGTGAGCTAGTCTAATTTAGGTTTTATGCACAGCAGTACAGTCTTACTTCTCTGAAACAAAGTGCATGCTACAGCACAGGCTCTCATTCATTAAACAAAAAGAATAAAGTTGTAAGCTTAAAAGAAAGCAGGGATATCTTCCACACCGTGGAAAAACGTGAAAACAAGACAATTATTTAATTCACTGCAGAAGGACTTAAGAACAGCATAAGGGCCAGTGCTCTAATTTACTACATATATTATTACAAACTGGTCATTTCCATGCCCCCCTGCCATGCTATATATCATGAACAGTTAATAAATAGCTAGCAGTCAAAACAGTGGGAATCTTATTACATCAGTTTAGTGCACCAACAAAGTTGCACCTAAGCAAGATGAAAAATAACGCAACTCCAAGAGTAGGTATGACCGTCATCACTTCCGCCTTTTTTTATCTTTTTTTTTTTTTTAATTAAACTACTTTAAAAGCCAGCTATGGCTACCTGTTTCTCAAAGTATATAGTAGCCTGAGTCTCCATGATGATGATAATAGGTTCTTCAGGGAACAAATATAAAAACCACACAAGCCAAAGTTGGTATTTCAAAACTGTATGACCTTTTCTAACTTAACTGCCATAAATATGGTTTCAGGCAAATTCAAACATTTGCTTCCAATTATTATCACTGAAGTATATACTATCACCCCCCAAAATGGCCTGTATTACTCTTAAAAAGCAAAATATCCAACCACAAGATTCAATTCAATTTGGACACAGCCAAACTGGAATTTTAGTTAAATCCAAATTAAACAGCTGCAACTCTTTCTTTTTATCATATTAACATCTATGGGGGAAATAATGATATAAGATTATGAGGCATGTATTTACCACTGACTTAAAAAAAACCCAAACAAAAACAAACAACACCAAAAATCCCACACCCAAAACCAACCCAAATCTAAAGGACTAGTGTTCAAGAGAGTTGCCAATTTATTTTGATTAAACATTCAACACAGATATGAACTTAAGCAAGAACAGTTTTCTACCTAGTGAAGGAACTAAATCCTCTGCTGCATTCACCTCTGTTTACTCGTATTGAATAACATAGGTTTTAACAATAGAGAAGACATATTTGCTGCTACACACTACAGCAACTTTGAAAAAATTACTGTGAAGATATAGTGAAAAACAACAATAAAAAGGAAAACTATCCAATACTGTCTTGCTGGATGTACCACAGTAAGAGCGTTATTCCCTGCAGTCTGAAGGAAGGCATGACTGCATAGGTACTTCCCCTTGTGACTGGCAGGTGTGGGATACAACAGCCAAAGACTCACTGCCCTCCCTTTACTATGGAATTACGGCTACTGACAGAGGCACCAGGCATGCCACAGAGAGGAGCAGGAGGTTGCTTCATTGTTTTCAATTAGGGGACTATATGCAGAACTGCTCTGTTCTTCCAGGTGGTTGGCATCATTTATTCATGCCACAACCGCAAAAGATGAAAGCATAAAACTATGCTTTATCATCCCTGCTAAAAACTGACACCAAAAAAAAATAAAAACAATGACAGCTACTTCAAAGAAAAGGGAAAGAACCCTTGTGTTTTGGTTTTACACCAGCAGGGAGCAGTGGTTAACAAATACTGCAAGATGCTTTTTGCTTCCCAGTGTTACCTACTCTTAGTAAATAAAGGATTCTCAAAATGGTTACACCAACACATGTGAAGACAGAGTTTGGTATGTTTCTTACATGCATCTACTGAAGAGGTCTGAGTACTAGGTTAAGAATACTTGGGGGGTGTGTTAAAGGCTGACTCTGGCTATACCACTTTTGCTGCGAAATCTATCCATCAGTGTAAGGGAGAGGTTCCCAAAGTAAATAGTTGAGTTGACTTACAAGCATGAATAAAAAGGATTCATTCATAATGTTCAGTCTCTTGTTCAACAAAAAGGGCAAAAATATTCATAATCATTTTAACACAGCAGAATTACGTTAATTTATAACAACTGGGGAAGACTGATTGCATATTTGGGGGATGGTAGAAAATGGAAATTAATAACTAGCAAAGCAAATAACGTGAGCATAATATGTTACAGAAACGCCTATTATTCACTCACTTTACACTATAATTTTCCATCATGCTTAAGAATCCATATGTGCGATATTCTATTAAACTAATAATGATCTTGTTTGTACGAGAATTCACCAAAACCTCTATCTAGTTTTGGCACTAAGGCTCTGACAGGACTGCCAAAGTTTTTATGCAGATAAGAGCATTTAGTTAAATGACTTTCTACTGTATATAACAGTTCACATGGAGGAAAAAGGATCACTCACCACATTGTAATAGCTTTTGTTAATTGCAGATGTATCAAAGCCTTTAGGTGGACTCTTCAGTGTACCTGATTTGGGGGAGACGGGTTTTTCTGAAATGTAAGATATTTTTGTGTCAATAGGGTGCAATTTCATAGCTCAACACTAGAGGTCAAACAAACCGCTTTAAAATATCTATCATAAGATACAGTGAAAACAGTGCTTCACCAAGAAACGTACATACTTGTGCTTGAAATTAGTGGTAAAGAATCAAAATGGTTCATATGTTCACAATGAATGAAACACTAGCCTCAACGAAGGCAAGTAGAAAAGCTCCCATTCATTTTCCTGGAACCAAAAAGTCAGTTAATACAATTAGATTTTCCAAAACTGTTTTTTAAAAACCAAAATGTTATCACGGACTGCAATTAAAAGAAAACAAAACCAAAAAAAACCCAGGCATTTCCAAACACTACACAGACTTTCAAACAAAAGTAGTATTAAGTTTTAATATCCATTTAATGAACTCGGTAAAAGGAAGTGACCAAAGGCTGAACATACCAGAGGTGGGACACTCAATCTGGTTGAAACAGAAAATCAAAACACTATACAAGTAGTGGAGTGACTTACCAGATGCCTATCCCAGAAAACTGATCTTTTAAAACAAGTTATCTTTTACTGTTAATAAAGTTTTAAAAAAAAAAAATATCCTTATGCACTTGAGAACAGAGACCACCATAACAATGAATGCAATCCTTCTATAATGCCATAGTGATTTACCCCTCCATAATTTACACTGTTCCTGGAAGGACAACGTAAGTATTCAAGATCAAAACAACAGGCCTGAGAGTTACCCAAGTGCTGACTCCCAGAATGGAGAGGCACAGAAAAGACGCTCCTAGAGCCTCCACTCCCAACTCTACCATTCCCCTAAGTCAGTCACAGAGGAACAAAATTGAGGAGAGAATTAAAAGCATCACACTGCATACTGGAGAAACAGCAAGTAAGATTTACAGCATCTCTTTTTGACCTGTCGCACTTGATTTTGCATACAACCAACTGAGAATGCTTGTGAGACTATATTTATCAGGACATTATGGTGGTTTGGTTTTTTTGGTTGTTTTTGTTTTGTTTTGTTTTTTTTTTACATAAGCGGGCTTGTCTAATACACAAACTTCAAATAAGCATTTGAGTAATTTATATCCAAACAATAAAATTGCAGACTGTCAAAAAAACCCCACAAAAAAGACGCATCATCAAAACACACATACTGAAAGTTTTACCTTTATTTTAAAAGTAAGGTCCAGTTTCAAATGCATTTTAATAAAGTTACATGAATAATTCAACTCTAGTTTAACTGATACCTCAGGCCACTAAGACTAAATTATGCAAGTCTCAAATACAGACCAGCCTTTCCAGGAGAAGCCTAGTCAGCCAAGTTATGGGCCAGCTACGGGGAAATTCCCATGGTCAGTAAAGCTGACCAGGGAAATGCCACCATAAGCAGAACAGACACCAGCCTCTGCTGGACTATATCCTGGGTAATATAGTGCTTCTTCAGGCTGCCCAGTTGCAGCCCGATGGATGTTGCAATCTCAGGCGAGCAGATTATGGATGCAGGCCACCCTTTTGTCTCCAGTGCCAGGAACGCCAGGCTGGCCGGCTGGACCTGAGACTTTTGCTAACAGTCCGTAAGGAGCAGCTCAGGCCCCAAGAACACATGTGGTATCTTTGAGGGGATTTTCTCTGTATTGCATTGGAACTCTCCTCAAAGAAGCTATTCTAAAAATAAAATATGGTCTTAAAACTGCCAAACATGGGCAAAACATTTCTCCTTACCATATTCAGAGATGACAGTAAAATCCTTTCAGTTAATATCTCCCGCCCCCCCTCCCCCTAATTCATAAGCTGACAGCACAAAACCCGTTAGCCCCAGCAGTTATTCAGCTGGGAACACTGATGCTCTCAGCCACCAGCCCTGCAGTACATACGTGCTCTGCTCTACAGCCAAGTAATTCCAAATGACAGGACTCCTCCCATCCTCTTAAAACAAAACCATAAACCTAAGCAGATTTGTCATCAAACGCTCAGCATGAAAGAAGCACCTAAAGTCATGTTGTATGTATGGCTACCCATTTATATATTCATATATAACACTACTCATTTATGGGACAATTACAATTTGTTCCTTTGTACCGAATGATGAAAACGATGTAGTTTACACAAACTTGGTAGTTTGCTTTCATTCTCTGTGGAAGCTCTTGACTTATCCTACAATTTACAGTGACTTTCAGGTTCACTAAATACCTAAAGGTTTATTAATCCCATGCCAAAAAGCATGAAAGGAGAAACTAGAGTTATTTAAGGAAAAAGGTAAGTACTTGTCACTGCATTTTATCATAATACAGATGTTTGACCCTTGTTAATCTGGAGAAAGTTGACTGGTCATGGAAATCTGGCTCTTCTGCCAGCTACTTTGTTATCTTAAAGGGCATAAAAATAGGTCTCTTCCCCTAACCTGCTGAAGAAAGTGGAAGATTTTTTTGCTGAAATATATGGTCATTTATATTACCAGCTGTTCAGCTGATTCAGTTATCCAGAAAGACATGATCAAATTCAGATTTAAAAACAGAACACAAAAGAATCACACGTTCAAACCATTTTGCCTGAACAGCCATAACCAACATTCAGCTTTTAAAATGTAAAGGCCATTTCTATTGTAGAAACACAGAATCAGACACAGCAAATCAGCCCAGCTGTCTATCACGTCTGGTATTCTGCCTCCAAGCACTGCCTTGCTTCATAAAGAGAAATAAGAAATAGTCTTGTTGCAATTAGCTTATTGCACAATGCATTACACAAAGGAAAATCCTGATCTTGCACATAAGAAATCACTTTCTTAGTGTAAACAAAGGTAAATGCAATTTATTATCCTTCATGAGAGAACATTAGAGTGCTTTTGAAAAAATAATTCATTAAACATTTCAAGAAGGTATCATCCCCATTCAGCATACTGGGAACATATAAAGGTCCTATAGGTCCACAGGTCTATAAAACATTAGCAAAACCCTAGCACCTTGCCCACTCCAACATATAAGCTGTTTCTCAAAGCACTGGAAGGGAACAGAGCAAGCAACCTGAGCCAGACACCATGTTTGCCCATATGGAAGATCACTCCCATCTCCCCACTTTTTTTCCCAGTCCCAGTGTAAGCCTGTTACATTAACATTGAGAATGCAACGAAAACATGTACAGCATAAGATCAAATCCAAAGCAAACAAGCATCTGCTCGAGTACTGGAAGAGACCCTATCTACTGATGACTGAAACCAAGAGGTAAGTTACCACTATCAGTTTCTTTCCTGATTAAAGCATTACATTCAGTTGCACCCAGCTACACTTGATAATACTTTGAAGTGTCTAGAGATTAACCAGATAGAATTCACTTAATAGAGCACCTTTGGGTGGTGAGGAAAGTTGGCACAAGCTTCTTAACATTATTCTTCCAGCAAATAATTATTCTCAGTATAACCAAAACAACTTAGAGCAGCTGCTTCTGTAACCTCTCCCTAAGCAGTACGTAAGACGCCACGAACTGTCTAAAATGAAGTACAGTTCTCTTATCTTTTACAAACATCTACCTCAGTGGCTGTAAAAGGACAATTTACCCAATCCTTCCCAATTTTTTGTTTCATTCTGTTTTCATTAATGTGTTAGTATTTCTTTTACTCGCCTTCAAATTACTTGTCATTCTCACATTCCCTCCTATGTCCCATCTGTCATGTCTCCAGTTTATGTTATATTCATTTTCATGCAACAGTCTACTTCATGCTACTCCACAGAGCACTCTTTCAGGACATACTTTACTAAAGTGTTTCAACTGTACTGCTGCAAGATCACCACCATGTGTTTCTATTACACACACTGTAGCCTAGTAATCTAGATGCAGTCTAGAGGCTACTTCAGCCTACAGCATGGGAGAAAAGATGTGCCAACTGGGACACCAAAAGCTATGTGGTCCCTATTAGTCAAGCGCTACAAGCAAGCTCTCTCTAATCAGGTCAAGTTCACCACCAGGAAGGCAGACATAAACTCGTTCCTGGTTCTCAAGCTGGTTCAGGCACTGCTGCAACATGCTCCACTCTGCAACATCGACACTACCAACACTTCTTCTGTAGTAGTACTGGCTTATCCCAAACTCTATTCTATTGAGTACAGCCCGCAGAGTAACGCTTGACAAGAGAACAAAATACCACTCCAAGTGCACATGGCTGGGGGAGAGGAAAACTAGCATTCTTGATGAATTTTTCTTCTTTTATTATTATTATTTTTCTTTTCTTCCTTTTTTTAAAAGCTAAAAGTGCATCTGTTCTTCTCTCATGCACCACAGAATGAGAACAGGAGATACTCTTCCACTCTATTCTGGCCTTTTCCCCCCACTATGATTTTATTTATTTATTTTTAAGCATCTAACCGTAAAAATCATTAACACTGTGATTTGCAGTGGGCCTGATGCTAACATAACTGTCACAAAAACATAACAGAAGAGAGGTTAGGACAGTAATGACACATTAATTTCTGTGAAGAATTAGAATAACGTTTGTGACATATCAAATGTCATTTTTCAAAGTTATATTCCCTTCTGCATAATCTCATGCCATTTAAATGGATTACACTTTGATAAAACCCAGCAAGTGCCCATGTGATTTTTTTTAAATCTGATTAACATCTGACAGCAGCTAAGCAAATGCATACCATTCTGGCCAACCCCTCTTCTCTTCATCACAGGGAAATTCTCAAAACTAAGCCTCCAAATCTTTCTACTGTGCAAGACAGAAGGGGTAGTGTAAGCGACAAGACTCCACCTACACCTTCACCCCTCCTTGATCTGTTTCATATAATAAAAATCTCAATAAGACCACGCTGTCAAACATCTAACAAGTTTACACAGTATAAATCTTTTACCCTCTGTCATGTGTAACAGTATGGCAGGATGGAAATAAAGTCGTCTTATTTCAAAGTACTTCCTGACTAGTGATCAAAGAACATTAAACAGAAAAGGCAAGATGTTACAGGGTTTAAAAAGGGAAATGAAAACATGCGCACAGGGAAGGAGAGAAAGAAATGGACCATCTTTTTTGATCCTTACAGTGTAGGCACAGACCTGAAAAGAAACTGCTAGTGCATTTTTTTTTCTTCTATTTATTTATAAGTTTCATCATAAGTACCACAATTTCAAACAAATCCTCCTTTTCCCCTTAGGTCAGGGGGGTGGGGGAGGAAAAACTTAACACACACTCAAAAGCAAAATAAAAAACATTTTCCATCTCAACCAAATCTATTTCCCCAAAGTTTACAGTGTCATTGTCCAGCCTAAGAAAACTAAATGCTGAGCTTTGCTTAATAATCTCAGTATCTGTCCTACAACCATTCATAGCTTGCCTCATACATGTATTAGCATTCTGTGCTAACACTAATCATTCCAGCATAGCTAAGCAAACATATTACAAAGTAGTAAACATGGGCACAGCCTGGTGATGTTTTAGCTGCTCTGAGATACCTTATGATGCAACATGCTCTGCTTGTGCAATATATGTAATGTACTTTACTTTTCTTCTAAAATCTTTAAGAAAGCAATGTGGATAATAAAGGCACTTCCCATTACTAAGCAGCACACTGAATTTTCTCCTCCTAGCTCTTTCTTCCTTTCCTTGAATATCTAACTTCAGAGCAACTGTACAAGCTAAGATTACAAACATAGTAGACTTTAGAGCATATTTTAATTTAGAACAAAAATCCATTTATCTGAAACATCTAACATCTATGAATTTTGTGAGAATTAAAACAAAACCACACATGCATAAAGAACTTCCTTCCTTTCTTCTGTTACCCAGTTTGCCGAAGTCAGGATCCAGCAGGCTGAAAGGATTTATTTAATCAAACCCACCAGTTCTCAGGAGCTCTCCAAACAATGCATCATCAAGAATGATAACACAGTGTTGCCTGTACAGAATTTCCAACTAGTGGCCGTACTTTCAGCCACATTTGAGAGAAGAAAGGTGGCATCATACTGTCAATGCCAGAACATTTTAGAGTATTCTGGGAACCAGTTAGATGTCCAGGATGAACATTTTGTTCATAGAGAGACCTTAACCAAGAACAAGTATTTCAACAATCCTATCCTGATCATTTTGAATTTGAGCTCGCAAGTTCTACTAACTTGTTTTAAAATACATTGGAAAAAAAGCACTTTGTGTTTTAACTTCATGCTTAAAGCATGAAGATACTTAAAATATTTCTGAAGCAGGAAAATCTTCAAGTGAGGTATATAAAGTTGCCACAAAGTCAGGAAAAATGGACAGTGGAAGACTACCAACTCAAATGTCAAGCAATCTAATGAAGATTAGCAAAAAAGAGCAGGGGCACAGGAGTGCAACAGAGGCTGTCAACCCATACATATAACCCAGCTGAAACTTATGAACACCCACCAGAGCCATTCATGTAACTTCAGAGCTTTGTGGTAAACGGCACTACAGTCCTGTTTCAATACGGACAACAGAACAAAGGCAGTCCAACCTCAGAATGCAGCGGCAGTGTGCTTTGATACAGAAGAGAAAAGAATGATAGAAAAGCCTTCTCTAGCACCTTGAACAGTATCCACAAAGCAGAAATCAGTTGAGAATAGAAACGTTCGTAACAAATTCAATGGAAACAACCAAGAAAAGGAAACAGAAGGGGAGAGTAGCAAACAAGAACAATGAATATCAAGTAAGAATAATTCAGTAAATTTAAAAATATGGGTAAAAAAAAAAAAAAAGGATTCCCACTAGTGACAACGTAAGAAGAAAAGGCTCACAAGAATGAAAAGTCCTTTAAAAATTAGGGGCATCTCAAAGGAAGAACAGGAAAAGCAAATGCAAATTGGCATGATCAAATATCACAAATACTACAGTCACCTCAAACACACAAAGAGAAGCAAAAGTAACTGGAAAGTGTCAGGTCACCAGCTGAAATATAACTAACATGGACATAAGGGTAGTAGCAACAGAACATTCCATGGCATACATATATCAAGAGGGAAAGCTGATCTGCAGCTCAATAGGGAAGAAGAGTTATTAACAGACATCACAAAGTTCTTAGTATGTCATGCTTCCTTCTACCACCCCCCCATGCTCATTATGAAAAGGTCAACTTCAGACAATTCAAACACATACCTACAAAGGCATAAAAGCAGGTTCAAACTAGTATTTTGATAAATTAAACAACAAAGTTACAGATCTAAGACACTAGCAGTCTGCAAAAACTAACTGTAGATAGCAAACCAAGGAAGAAAATAAGAGGATGCAACTGGAAGTTTAAAAATGGAGTTTTACCCTCACAAATTCAGTTTGTAATCCTGCATTTGTGTGGCTGCCTGAAAAAAAAAAAAAGTCATGCCAATGGTTTTAGCACAGTCCAAAAGACGTGTTTTGATTGCAGCTGTGACAAGGGAAAGAATGGTAAACCCTCTCAGAGCATCCCTGGGTAATTCTGTCCTACCAGGTTTATCCCCAATTTCTGCAAAGAAGTAGAGACAGGAAAGAGATGAAAAAAAAAAAAAAAGATTGTATCACCCTCATCAAGGTCTTGGTGGATTAAGGAGCAATGCTAGTTCTGACATTTCTGATATTCTGATATAATGGTATGAGGCTCAACAAGGCCAAGTGCCAGATGCTGCTCTTGGGTCACAACAACCCCATGCAGCGCTACAGGCGTGGGGCGGAGTGGCTGGAAAGCTGCCCGGCAGAAAAGGACCTGGGGGTGTTGGTAGACAGACAGCTGCATATGAGCCAGCAGTGTGCCCAGGTGGCCAAGGCCAACGGCATCCTGGCCTGTATCAGGAGTAGCGTGGTGAGCAGGACTCGGGAAGTGATCATCCCCCTGTACTCGGCACTGGTGAGACCCCACCTCGACCACTGTGTTCAGTTCTGGCCCCCTCACGACAAGAAAGACATGGAAGTGCTGGAGCGTGTCCAGAGAAGGGCAACAAAGCTGGTGAGGGGTCTGGGGGACAAGTCTTATGAGGAACGACTGAGGGAACTGGGGTTGTCTAGCCTGAAGAAGAGGAGGCTGAGGGGAGACCTTATCACTCTCTACAAGTACCTGAAAGGAGGTTGTAGAGAGATGGGGGACTGACCTCTTCTCCCTAGTGACAGGTGACAGGACGAGAGGAAATGGGTTCAAGTTAAGCCAGGCGAGGTTTAGGTTGGATATTAGGAAAAAAAATTTCACTGAAAGGGTTATCCAACATTGGAATAGGCTACCCAGGGAGGTGGTGGATTCGCCATCCCTGGAGGTGTTTAAAAAGAAAAGGTAGACATGGTACTTGGGGATATGGTTTAGAAGTGGTTTTGTCAGGTTGGGTTAATGGTTGGACTTGATGATCTTAAAGGTCCCTTCTAACCTCAACAAATCTATGATTTAATATTCAGTCATGAAGATGACATTTACAGAAGGCACTTTCACTGCATGAAGGTCAAAATAAAACTTCAGTGGAAGAGTAAAGTCTGTATGAAGAAAAGTGGAAGACACATGAACAATAAAGAAAAAGAAAAGTCACAAATACATAATCTTTCCAAAACTGTCTCTAACTTTTAGTAGATTTCCATAGAATTGAGGATTTTTCCTGCATTTGTTTGTTTCTAAGTAATGGCACATGTTTAGAGATTTTTTGGTGGTTTGTTGTCGGTTTTGGGGGAGGTTGTTTTGGTTTGGTTTTGTTGTTTTTAAAGACATTTCCAGGAAGCCTCTTACTATTTAAACACAAAACACCAATTCAAAATACGTTAGCATCAGAGCCAAAATCCAGCATTCTAGGAATTCAGATCGAGGAAGTCAGAGCAGCCCAACTGTGACAGAGACAGACAGACAAGCAAACAGAATGGAGGAGTTTTCTGCACGCTTACTGTTAACTCCAAAGTCCTAGAGTACTCTATATAGCAAACTGGGGTAGGGGAGTATGAGCTCCTGAGCATTAATGATTGCTGTGAATGAAATTCAGTAAATACAGTCAAGCTTAAGCAAAAAGTATTACAATTTTTAATGAAAAATTAGTTTTTAATTAATTTAATCAACTATGAACCTCTACCCAAAGCCAGAATTTGTGCAAATATGCTCTCCTTCAAAACTCACCATTTGACTTTATTTCTCGCACGTAGTTACTTGGAAACCACCCTGTTTTGCCATTTAGAGTTCCTTCCCACCAGCCTCCTTCTTCCACTCTTGTAACATGAATAATATCTCCTTTTGAAAAAGAAAGTTCATCTTCATTTGTCTGTTGAAAATTAAATTTTGCTCTCACCACCAACTGATGGTTGCTGTTATCTGTCATGTCCTAGTAAGCGAGGAGAACAAAAAGATCATGTTAGAGATTTAAACAGTTATTCCATGAACAGAAGTATCCATAAAATGGAAACAGCCTCTCCTCCACACACAACACTGCCCACACATTTTTACTCTAAGCATTTGTAAGGGATGATTTGTCATTTCCAGTCCTTCTGTCATTTTTAGTCTATGAATTTGTATCAGTCCAGGGAGTATATTGTCTTATCACAGCCCTTTCAAATCAGAAAGGAGTAACAGAGCTAAAATGAGAATAACTCTTACTCCCCGAAAAATCAAATTCTATTTTATATATATAGTTTAAGTTAAAACTGCCTTTGGCAACTACAAAGAAACAACAGCTTTACACTAGAGAGGTTTTTTCCCCTAAAACTTTCCAGGCTGGGAGGAGGGCAGAACTGAGTCAAGTTTAATTTAACACTGGATATGAATAGAGTTTTCAGCTTAAAACTTTTTCTCCTCCCCCCCTCCCCGTAACAGACCAGGTTGGAAGGTTCCACACCTGAATGTGCAAGCCTCCATAGCCTGCCAATGTAGAAGGACAATGTTCTTCCACAAAACCTATGAAACAGTTATTCAATTTACCTTGAATAAGTACTCACAAATCATCTGCCTAGAGGTTTGCAAAGCTGCAAGTCTGCAGCATGTCAAACTTGCAGCTATTCATATATATATATATATATATGCTCATCCCCTGTCACAGATATGAAGGCAGATTATGGCTCTACTGTAACAACTAAATGTTAATAGCTACTTCTGAGAAGTCTTGCAAATTAATGATACTCAGATTTGGTATTTTGTTCTCGGATGTCAATTTTGAATATCTGCATGATTTAAGCATTTCATGAGAGTTAGGACAAACTTTTATGCTAAATAAGCTAAATGATTGGACAGCTTTAAATAATCCAAATACAATCCACTGCACTGGAACTGAGAGAACAGGACTATAAATCATGTCTATCTCTACCATAAGTAAGGATCAATACCTGTATTACTAAAAAAGTAATTTAGTGAGAAAATGACTGTGTAAGTAATCCCAGTCAGCTATCCAGGTAGGAGAGTTTCACCTACATGTTGTCTATATAGTTGAGATGATGAAGAGGTGTACTATATAATGCCACTAGGGTCATATAACGTGTCAGCTTAATTCATATCCACAGCAATCATGTTATTGTATCACAATTCAATTTAACAATTAGACTTCTAGTGGCTGAGAAACTGTAGGAAAATGAGGGCAAACACAACTCTGAAAACACACAGAAAGCCCCAAGATACTCTAAGTCACAATGTTTGACAATTAGATTGGCACATTTTCAAAGAAGTGCCTCTGCCTTAGTCCTCTGCTTGTACATCATGTGCTCTCGCCTGCTTTGACTGCTCAACAAGGGAAAGCTTTGCCTTCGTAAATGGCAAAAAGCCACAAAATAAGCAGCAACATTACACAGTGATATGAACTACAGTCCCTTTACTCTGCCATGATGGCTCTCCAGTAGAGGAAACTGAGTACAAATTTAGTGAGAATGGTTCCAAACTGACCATCTACAGCAGCAGAACCAAACTAACAATTTCCCAGATTTGGTCACTAGCTCTCTCTTTCCCTCCTTCCTGTACTTCTCTGCTCCTTTGTAACTTTCTGTGGAGCTGCTCAGATCACCAAAGTAATAGAAATACTTAAAACTCTGATTACTTCAGTAATCCAATCTAACAGCTAGTCCCACAAACAGTTGCATCAGCAAAACTGAGTGGGTGGTGAACAGCAGAGGGGGAGCTGGAATTAGTGGCCTAGGGGAAGAACTTGCAAGGGATCTGCTACCAGAGAAAACACATCAAACCACACCTAAGAAAGTCTAAGCAGAGCACTGTGTTTAAAGTTTCACACAGTAATCATCATGTAGTTCAAAACAGCCTCCTTCAAGCACGGAAAAAGCAGTTTACAGTAGTGATCTGAACCCTCCTTGCAAACTTTTTAGTCACTAAAAGCACCTTTCATCACAGTTAGTTTCAATACAGTACTCCATCCTGATTTTGGCTGTACTGTAGAACAACTGCCCATACCCCTCAGTTACATGAAAGTTAGCTGAAGGATTCACCTTGAAACATAACAGAAACCAGGAACAACTACCAATACTGCCAACATTAAAAGTACCACCTTTGCTGAGGTTTGAATATCTTTCAATCACCATCCCTAAACTCACAGACATGGAGAAAATCAGATTTTTGCTTTGAAAAAGCAAGTCCAGGAAGATACAATGTATGCAGACAACATGGACTGGTAAGTGAGGAAAAAAAATAATTAGGAGTTCACAGAAAGCTGTATTTCGAAGCATCATAACAAAAGCTGCAAAAACAGAATGTTACAGGTTTGAAATACAGAGATGAAAGAGAGGAAACAGTTACTTTGCTACACTATTGTTTACTTATAAATCTTTTCAAAAGAAACAAAAATAAAAAGTCACATCCCAGCATGTTTCATTTATTCTAGAACTTACCAAACTCCGATACTGTCCCTGAAAGAGTTTTGAAGTTCTACTGTGTAGAGATTGGGATCCCAGAGAATCAAAAGATTTTATCCGATGAGATGAGGGACGTGCACATACAGAGTCACTGCCCAGCCCTATGTCTGTAGGCGGGGGGAAAAAAAGTAAATATTAGAATTTGAGAAATCTGCATATAATTTCTGCTTACTTCTGTAAAACTCATGCTTAAAGCAGATTCAATGGATCTGTAGTTGCTTAATAATTAAAGATTAAAATAAGTCACAGTCATAAATAATCTGAAATCCTGAGACACTGGCAGTTTCTTCCCTACACAGACAGGAAAACAATTTGAGCTGTTTAGGAAGAGGGTTAGGGTTGTATTTCTCCATTCCTACTCACTACTAGTCTATTTAAAGGTAATTAACCAGCATCATTTTAGCTAGTGGCCAAGAATTTTGAATGCATAAAACTTGCTCGAAGTAAAGCCAACCACATCTGCTTCTTAGCTCTCCCCCCCCCTCCCCCCATCTCCTTCTCAATTAAAACATTCCTTCCACTGTCTTTTTTTCCTACGGTCCTTTGTCTCACCCCTTTTTTTGCCAACTAAGCTACTTCTTCTCTGAAGGGAGAGGGAGAGATAGGAGGACTAGAAAGGGAGAAAGCTGCTTGATTGAAAAAACAACACCCCCCCCCAAACCTCTCTTCTCTTTCATTTGTCTCTACTCTGAGAAGCACACCCATTTGAGATGTTCACCAGAAGGGCAGCACTACATGTTGTCAGGGTGCCCCTGGGATCCCTGTGGGCTGGAAGGCACCGAGGGGGTGGCAGGGCAGGGTTCATGCCACCGCCCAAGCCAGGAATGGGGCAGCTGAGGCACGGAGGGAGCCCCAGCCCTGAACATCAGGCACTTCCCTGGGGACAGGATGGCAGCCCACCTGCAGGTGGAAAATCCTCATGCAGATTAGCAGACCACAGCCCCATCGAGGCCAGGCTGTACCTAAGGGGCGGGGACAGTTCTGGCCATGGCCTCCCACAGCAGTGCTGGCAACATCTCCCAGCGTTAGTGGGGTGGGGTTGCTCCTGGCTGCACCAGCTCCCCCAGCCCTCACAGCCAAACCCTCAAGGGTGGGATGATCCCAGGGCCCTTGCACAGGTGACTTGTTACAGGAGACAAGCATTGCTCCTTTGCATGGGTATGGCAAGTCATTCCTTTTCCTCATGCTTTCCCATATACAAGGAAAACACCCAGTGAGCATCTGGGCTTCAAGGAGCCCCAAAAGCAATGCAGTATTTTCTGTCCCAAACTTAGATGTTTTCACTAGACTACGCAAGCATCCCAACTGCTCTCCTGGTTTTTATGCTTCTGCTACTCTTTCCTAGTAGTCTCCTTTGCCTCCAACACTCTACCTCCATCAGAGGTACACACACAACTACAGTCTCTCAGTTACTTTCAGACTAAAGCAGACAACAATTATGCAATCCGAGTTATTTTTAGTCAAAGGGAAATATATATACAGGTGCAGTTCCATGAGGAGACTGGTGAATGCGTATCTGCTGTTCCACCTCAAACCTGAAGTGAGAATTCGATTCATCTTAACTGGAAAGCCTTTCAATTTCAGCACAGCATCTAACAGCAGCTGAGATGTAGGAGGAGGGTAAGGATTTGAGATGGACAACGAGAACAGAAGAAAAGTCTTGACAAAGGATGCTACAAGTCCACAGTGACTGAGCAGAGAATACCTTCCTCAGGTACATCTTTTTATATGAGTCTTTGTCATCCTTTAAAAAAATTCATTATCCTTCAAAAAAAAAAACCCTATAAATATATACTCTCTAGTCAAGTAGTGAAATATTAGAACTATTCATATTAAGTTGCATAGTTTGTATGGATAGTACCATTACACATTGAAGTCATAAAAGACCTTACACTTTGTGAATCTGCTTTCCTAAAAGCGTTTGAAGGACATTGTACAAACACTGGCAATTATAGTCCGCCACAGAAGGAACATACATCTTTGTTTTCACAGACTGCTGGGAGAGAAATGGGACTAGATCACAGGCTTTGTTTGTAAATCATAACTTTATGGTTAATTCTAATGCTCCCAAAAACTTCAAAGTTGCTGTAACCACCAGTAACTACTAGAAGTTAAGGGTTATAAGTAACCTGATGCACTTTCATGTCCAATTTGCTATGTTTCCTATCTGCAGTCAAGTAGAACAGACACACTACCAAATCCAGCATTATGCCTTGACACAGTTCACCTAGGAAAAAAGGATCAGGTTTATTCATTGCAGTGTGTCCCAGCCTGTGGGCAACCCTAAAACACACTACCTAGGAATTGGTTCAGTGTGGCCCGATTCCCAAGGTTTTCTAGTTCACAACAGCAGAGCTAATAGACCAATCACAAGAGTGCCTTTTGAGGCTTGAATTAGAAACTGCATGTGTCTGAGCTGAGAAGAAAAAAATTATTACAAACAAACCACACGCAAATTGCAAGTATTTTCCCCAATAATATCTGAATACTTACAAATGAATTTGAACTTTTGATAGACTTAAAGGGCTTGCAGACCTCATGTTATCTGTTAAAGCTTCCATTAAAATACCAAACAAACATGTTCAGTGAATTTCTCAGTAGGATTATAGTCAGAAAATAATTCAACTCTGCTGCTAAAAACTCAAGAATCTTGACTGGCAACAGAATGTGCATGTTTGACCTATTAATTAGGTAGATTTCACAGAAGTTTCACACTTCTATCCATCTATTCAAAGATTTCCAGGGCTGATAACATTTCTTCTTCTCTACCATTACCCCAGCTTCCCTACACCAGTTCCTCTCCCCTCATCTGTCTACAAGCAGCAACTAGTACTGTGATTCTACCCCTTCTGAACTTAAAGAATTCAATGGCACATACATCCATAGCAGCCTTTTTCGTCAGCCTTCATGATCATTACTCACACTTGTCCACAGCAGAAAGACCCATCTCAAAAGAACATGTGTTATGCCTGAAATTCTTGCAGACCCAGATGGAGATCTGAAAGCCATCTTCTAGTACCAGAGTAGGGAGATAGAGTCTGAAATGGCTTCTCCACAGTCACCCAATTAAAGGAAACTGTTTGGAAGAACAGTTGGTCAGGAAGATTTATGCAGCTCTGTTTGCTGCTAGGAATGAGGCAACACCACAGTTTGAATGTGGTTTTGATTTTCAGCTTCCATACCACCACCCCCCCACCAAGAAAGGGATCAGCTTGTGTCCTTTCTAAGGCCAACTGCACTTGTGGCTTTTTGATGTGGGTATTAATCTATCGATGCCTGGACCAAACAGTTGCCCTTTTCCTCCCCTTTAAAGACAGCTATGCTCAGCGTACAGAAGCATTCAAGATGTACTGAAATGGTTTACGTTTGCACTTGCAGTTAAGATGAAAGGCAGTATCTTCAACTGGCGTAAGTAGCTTCAAAGTCATCAATGGTATTACTCCATGTCTGTTCTTTAAAACTAAAAATTTGGTTGTAAAACTCACTCTTAAAGGCTGTTTTCTTATGTAAGGAGGGGGGGGAAGCCACAAAAAAAGAAATCCCTGTTGTAATGGACCAGAGGAACATTATAAAAGTGACAACATATTTATCATATTACTATTAAACAAGTTTACACTGGTCCACCACTAACTTTTTGATCAGATTGATTTTCCTCCCCATATAAAAATTGACAAGTATGGTCCATTTCTAAATAGCATCTCCCTCTCGCCAGACTCCAACCTGATGACCATTATTGGAACTTGCTGCCGACAAGGTAAAACCCCAGCATGGAGCAGCAAAAAGGGCTACCAATGTTAACATTTCTTGACTGTCCCAGGGTTCAGTTGACATCGTTTAGTGCAGCCTCACCCCACAATAAAGCATGGACACCTCTCATCTGTGTGGTATTTCTATAGCTCTCTCTTCACCCCAAAGAACTTGAGGTAGGTGGTTTGTGGCTTCTAGCTGCTACCTAAATGAAATGTGTAGATTAAGGGATCATAGATGTTGGCTATCCTTTTGTTACTGTCAAGAAAGGATGGTGCTGAGGAAGGGGGGGAACAACAAAAACATTGAAAAAGTTGTTTAAACACAGGAATGAGAGTGGGGCAAAAGTAAAGTGTTAATATTTCAAACTGAAAAAAGGAAAAAATAAAAAGATGGAGACCTTTTCTAAGAATTCTCTTCAGCTAAAAGGCTCAGCCTTAGCTCCACTGCAAAGCTTCCTTCTGCAGAAGAGAGGAGAGCACCCAGAGAGGCTGCTGTCAAAATCGTAACAAACTGCAAGAAAAACTCCTCTAAGACGCTGCGCATGTTCATTTTATCATGACTATAGCAACAGGTTTAAATACCTTCAATTCACATCAGTGTGTAAGGCAAGCAAGCACCAGGACAGAGCAGTCTACTCACCTGCAGTCACCTTATTTAAAGCCACAAGAGAGCTGAGAACTTTGCTGAAATTCTGTCCCTGATACAGGTCATTTGCATCAAAAGTCTGAAAACAAAAGAAGATACAATAAATTGTAGAAACAAGCCTTTAATTAAGCATTTCTATGCTGTCATGCAAACCATGACTGTAGAAGCTACTGCCTGATCTAGGTGTTAGTCTTTCAGTGGCTGTCACGGATCAGTAAAAAACTGTGGGGTTTTTTTCCCTTTAAAAAAAAAAAAAAGCCCAAAATCTTATTTTTAAATACAAAGAGAATATAGAAACAGCTGCATTTGAGAAAAAATGAAGAACATATAAGCTAAAAATACAAGGAATCATTTAAATTACAGGAAAGTTGAATAAAACAATTATCAGAAGACAGAAGCTTTCCTCGAACAGCTGGACAAAAGAAGTTACTGGGTACCATTACTCTTGATATACTCTTCTTTTTCTGTAGCAGCTCACAGGCACTGTACCTGATTGTTCATAAAATATTTTCAAAATTACTACAAATACTTTTAAGAGTACTACAACAACATACATGCTATCTTTTTATTCTACAAGACATGGAGGAAATCAGCATTGCTGACAATTAATTAATTTTATGAAGAGTGTAGTTGCTGGATAAATTACATGGATAATGAGGGTAGGGAAGGGGACGGATGAAAGCTGTGGATTATTTTATTTTTTAACTGTGGGAAAGAGATCCAAACCTCAGACTATCTTGTAGAAAACACTGCAGTAACTTTCAAGCACTGGGTGACGACATTAAACATCTGGATTTTCAGGGGAGAAAGAGGAGATTAAAAAAAAAACAACAAAAAAACAACCCCATAATATTTGCCTGAGGTAATGGAAACACTCATCCAAAGTCTCATAAAAATAGCTCTTGCAATAGAGTCTGCATAGGTTGAAAGGAGTCACAGTACTCCCTTGTGCAAGACTAGAAAAAGGACAATGAAAGACAGCTATTACAGTTATTCCAACTGATTTAAGAAACAGAAAGAGATTCAGTTTGCCGCAGAGTAGTAGCTTTTATCTAAAAAGTCAACAAAAACTTGTTTGTTTTCCGGATAACAGACACATCCCACAGGCACTATCAGAAAGTCTGTACCCCAGAAAGCAGCCTTCAGAGGCAGGAGAGGAAAACCCCACATTCCCAGGGAAGAAAAGAGGAAGGGACAAAGGAAGGCTGGGAGGAGAAAGAGGGAGGCTGGTTAAACCCAAGAGAAGTGAAAATTTTCATGAAAGCTACCTAATGTAACCACAGAAGGGACTGCCAGACCAGATGTGACTGGTTATGTGACCTACTAACCAAGGTAGAGCAGTTTTGGGAAACATTTAATGAAAATATTATTCAGTAAGAAAAAAAAAAAATCTCCCAAAGCATTCACAGTACTTAAATATGTTAAGATGCACGGTTTTCCCCCTCAAGAGCAAGGATCATCTCTAGTCCCAGCGAGCAGCAGTTCTACTTTGGCTATACTGGTGCTGACATCTCTCAAGCTCAGGTAGTGTGGATGCAGTTCAGAAGAGCAATGCCACAAAACAGATGCAAAAATCAAGCAGAGGCAAACACTAGTATACTCTAAGCAGTTATCACTCCCATAAAGTACGTCAAGTAACTACTTCAAGTTTCACTGTGCTACAGAAAATTTAAACATTATTGTTATTTATTTAAAGCTGTAAGGAGTGGGACCCTAGATGTGAATTTTGTAGGATTTTTCCTGAAACATGAGGAAACACTTAAAAACTATGCACACAGCAAAAGACATTAAGCACATAAGGAATTATCTGATTTTACACTAAGAAACTAAAGATATGTTGCGTTTTATTAATAGCATATTTTATAATAGAGGTGAGAAAGAGATACCAATAAGGTGACAGCAGAATGCATAAAAGCAAAACCAGATGGGAGACAGCTTAACCACTGCTCAAATTGGGGGGGGGGCAGGGGTGGCAGGGATAAAGCTGTTGTAGAACAAGAAAGCATCAGGAGTGTAAAGTTTTCATTGTTAGCTATATGCTTTTTGTGGTAGGTTTTAAAGGAAACAAAAAAAAGTATGAACAGAATCACAAAATAATGGCTCTGATCCCAAAAATAAGGGAAATACAAGACACATGGGTGCTCGTGCAGATACCAGAACTGCATCAAAAAGGTACTACAGGGGAGAGAGAGAGAACTACTTAAAAAGGGAATGTTTAAGAAAAAGGTTAGAAACTATAGCTTAAACTTACAAAAATTAAAAAACAAACAAACAAAAAAATCCTGAAATCCACTTTAAGCTCACCTTCATTCTGGATTCTGCTAGAGCCAAGCGCTCTCCAAAGTCGGGTTAGCTGGAGAACAACAGGATGCGAGGAAGCCTCGTTTCCTGCTACGCCGAGGCTATAGGGGATACCAAGAACGATTTGATTGGATCATCCCAACACATATAGTGCCGTAAAAAAAGCTTGTATCCAGGACACACATCCAGTCTGCTACTTCACAGGAAACAAAACAATGGGAGGATACAAGAAACATTTGTTTCCTTGCGATTTTACATAAGGCAATTCTGACAGGAAGCCACTCTCAGCACGCTCATGGCCAGTATATTTATTAGTAGCATTTGATAGGAGGGGAAGGTGGACATGACACCCTCCAGACAGATTTTCTCCTAACATAACAAATGTTTAAGAATAAGCTAACCTAGAGAGATAAAAAGTGAGGGGGAAAAAAGCTTAGGTGCTCTAAAGTTNAACTCAATGACTTGTTTCCAAAAAAAAAAAAAAAACAACCAAAAAACCTCACAAACCCACAAAAAAAAAACCACAAAACCAAACACCGAACACTCACACCCTTCTTCTATCTTAGTGGAGGTTTGCTCATTTCACAATATATTTGAAAACTCTCTCTGACACAAGTAAAAGCACCAAGATACTTTAAGAGCAGGTTCCACAGGACTGTCAGAGAAAGTGGTCTGCTCCAGGTTTCAAGAGAAGTCCAACTTGCATGTGGGCTACCATCTTCATTCTGGTATTTACAGACAGATCAGCTGTGAAAACTGACTCTTCACAACATCGTATCTCAATATAAGAAAGAGTCATTCAGTAACTTCCCTATTCAGTGTCACTGCATGACGAACATACCCCCCATACAACACCCCCAGTTTTGCGACTGCAAGAATCAAGGCTGAATTTTGAGATCCAAGTATCAAGCAAAGATATTTTTGTATTGTAAACTATTACCACATAACAAGGTCTGCATGCTAAATTATCTTCTATACTAGCATAACCCACTTTTCAGGTCATGTCAGAAGCACAACGTTAATTCAAACTTGCACATGCTTATGACAGCTCTTAAAACCCCAAAACAAACACTTAAAAAGATATTAACTTTGCAATATTGAGATTTGTCTTTTAAACATTACGTGACAGGTATATATGGATATTAAACAAGGCTTTGTGGAAAAATATTTCTAAAATGCCCTTGTTTTCCAGGCAAACAACATTTTTAACTCTGCAGAAACTCCACCTGTGATGAAGTTTACCCTCTTGTTCATCCAATCCTTATCTTCCACCAAGACAGTCAGATAAAACATTAGTCAGGATGCAAGTATGAAACTGTCATAAATCACATCAGATTAGGACCCAGCCAAGCCAAATCTTTTGAACAAATTATTTTATTTAAATACCTTTGTTTTTAAATTCCAGAGAATTGACCACATGCAGATATACCTTATATAAGCATTAACATAAAGCACACCTATTAAACAAAGACAGACTAGGACTATATTAAGAGCCTTACACTGGAAACACTCTGCAACTTATAAGTAGTCAGGTGGGAATCAATGAACTTCAAGCTTAGCAGGCTTACCCCGGTTTGCCTCTTATCATCTGCCTGTTTTCCTGTTAACATCTTTCTCACATTCTTCTGTTCTCTCCTGGATTTCAACACCTGACACATCGATACCCCAGGCAGATACTGTATTCTAGAAGCAGACCAGACCAAACTGCCTAATAACAAGGGGTCTTATGTGACCTATAACACTACACATACACTCAAGAGCACGCTGGCCCTTTCAGTCACAGGATACTGACTGCCAAAGCCTGCTGATTGCCTACCCACTTTATTGATAAAAATTTTATGACCTCTTCCAGGTCATTAATGAAATGTCAAATAACACAGCTGAGTATCAATGGCAGCAAATCCCCTACAGCAAGGTGTACATTGGACGGCCATTCCACTTTTGTAATTGTATTAAAACCTATTAATTAGCCAATTTTCAAATTCATTTTATATGAGCCCTATTGATTTTTCCATCACTGACATTTCTTAAACACCAGACGAAATGCCTTAGACAGCCATTTCATCCACGTACTGGTTGTTCAACTACCAAATCCATCCTCTCATTTTACAAGACTGACCTCTGCATGCATATGTTTAAACTCCATCACATTCAAAATGGCCATGGTAATACATTCAGGTAATTTTAAGTCACCTAACCCTAAGTGGATGGAGACTTCTGTTCAAAAGGTGTTTATGATAGCAATAAGGAAACAGAAGTAACAGAGCAAGGCTCCTCCCTCGTAGCCCTGCAATAACCAGTACCTACTGAAATTGGAAAAATATTAACTGAGGAATTAGTGAAGGGAAAAGGAAATTAGAAAATAAGGTCGAGAATACACCTGGTGAGGGCAGACTAAGGCACACAGTAAGCCTGCAGCAACATTCTTTTCTTCAAATCAGTCGTTTTTAAGGCCTCAGGTATCCTTTATGCTATTTTATTCGTCTCTTCTAGCCCATTAAGTCATAAGTCAGTTATGGAGGAAATAATTTTAAATTAAGGTATTTCTCCTGAGAAAGCAAGGTCTACAACTGAAGACAAAATAAATAAATAAATAAATAAAATCAGGGGTGGTTCAGCCAAGCTTCCAGACATACACTTTTACTTCAAATGTGTTTTCTACCAATCTTGACTCGTCTGTATCCTTAAACCACCAGAGCATCAGTAAGGCTGTATCTAATAGCCATAGTAAGAAAAGTTCATATAGTGGTTAAGAGTAAAATAGAAAGGTTTTTCTTAATAAGTATTTCCTTGCTAGACTAGTGCCTTGAATATACACAGGTACAGTATTCCCAGTGGATATTAACATTTTAAGCATCTGACAAAGATAGATGACAGCTTTCTTTACAGCACTGCAGCAGCTGAGGAACTGACTTTTGAGCAGCCCAGACATCTGTGCAGCACAGATAGGGCTGTCGCTGCTAACCTCGCCAGCCAGCCCCAAAATAAGCTGTAACCCCTGGGCTATGCATACTAAACTGGCAGGACACTTCCCAGCTCAGCTTGGTGGCCTCGGGCCCCCAGTGCAAAAGATTACAAGAACATTGGCTTGCTCACCCGGAGGGAATGGAAGGAAATGAGCAGGGTGGCTTGGCAAAGCACAGCATGACCACGTACAACGTGTCACTCCACCTGTTCCTAGTACACAGGCTGCAGTGTTTTTGGCCACAGGAGCATGAATAAACAAGTAGTAGGGAAAAAAAAAGCAACTCACGGTTAGAAACGGGTGACCTTCTTGAAAAACATTAAGAACCTCCAACACTTCGCTTCGTGTCGCCACCACCCCCAGCGTATTTCTACCCCTAGAGCAGCTGGCAAGGGGAAGCCAGGGAGACTATCTAGGTCCACCTTCCCATGATAACACCTAATACACCCAAACTGGGAAAAAGATCCCACAGGTAAGCCTACATGCAAAGCACAAATTTCTTCGTTTATTCTCACATTAGGTCATCTGTAAGTGGTGCTGAGTCTCATTCAGCTATTATGCAGCAAGCTGTTCCTCGAGCCGTGAATTATCATGTGAAAGCTGCGGCAGTAAAAGCAGAGATAAGAAAAGCAGGGAACTATGACAACTGNGGGGGGGGGGGGGGGGGGAGAAGAAGAAGAAATGATTATAAATGTTCTGGAAATCTCTATGAAGCATACTGTTGCCCAAATGTAGTAATCCACAACACAAGGGAGAGCTAAAAAAAATTAAGTTCCGTTTCAAAAATTAAGAGTAAGACAAGAGAAAAAGTTTGAAAATAACCAAACAGACCTGCAGTGCAGGATTTCTGTGTGATTTGGTAACAGTTCACAAGAGAAATTAAAACGCAATGGTAAAGAATATATAAAAGTTAAAAAGAGATCCGGAATAAATTTTACTGCTCACATAAACCTGTTCCTCAGAAGTAAAAACTGAATTGTACTAAGAACACAACATCACCTAAATGGCTTTAATTCCCATAACTGGTAATACTTTCAAGACCTAACATTTTATCTGCAAAAGCAGGCACAACCAGCAGTAAAAATGTGTGTGGAAGTTTGTAGGGTGCGTGTCTGTGTGCATGTATCCAAATATACATTTACGACACAAATCCAAAGAGGACAAAGGTTAAAAATAACCCCTTGTTTTAGAGTCCCTGAAGGTGTACTAAAGCTTTCCAGCTCCAAGAATTTTTTCCCCAAACCAGCTGCATCAAAGCACTAATGATTCTGGAGAGCACTAACTTCAAATACTACATAACATTTTACCTAAGCCACTGGTTCAAAGTCAACATCTAAACATTGCCAAAACTGAATATATACAACTTATTTTTCACCAACCCCAGCAAAAATGGCACAGAAAAAACAATCTACACAAAGAAATACTAAGTTCCTTTTTGGAGATGAACTGTACAATTTCTGAAGCTTTCCAAGTCTATCTGTTTTTAGAATGTGACACAGCAGGTTAGTATCCTCAAATGAATCCTTTAGTAAGAAAGTTGCAGAATTTGGTATTTTCAACCATAAACTTCTAGTACTAGCAAACCAAGATGCAATTTAAAAAACAGAAAGGTTAGCACTGCCTACATTTGTACGAGCACATAAGAAAACATGAGCCTCCTCCAAATTTCTACCTGCACAGCAAAACAAAACTGCGTGTAAGTGAGACGACACACATGACTGAGAAAAAAAACACAAAGTACATGCTTGGAAATAAATACAGACAGCTCTGCTATGAAGCAGAGTAAGCACTCAGTGATAAAAATAGTAAAAAATAATTTAGCCAGTAAGTTCACAAGCCATCACAGACTGCCAGTGCATCTGATAAACAAGGACACGGTTAAGTATTCACACATTCTGGGGAAAACCACAAGAGAAAGGTGAAGGATTTCCTACTGAACTATAACTAGTTTTTATTTCTAAAAATAACTGAAAAATCCACTTTACCCTCTTACTAACAGTCCAATTCCTAAAAATGAAAGAACCAAAAGTGTTTGAACAAGAAGTAAAAATTAGACCCAAGCACTTCACTCAGCTTGACCTACGTCTGCAGACAAAGGCCTGCTGTACAGAATAACAATACATTCAGATGACGAAGACTAAGTGCTCAGTTAACTACAGTTTACAGTAATTTCCTGAATTTACTGATGGGTTCTACTTAATCTTCTGTGCCTGACTAAGCCAGCCTTGTACCCTAGCAATGCTCGAGGTCAAAAGCTCAAGTCTCTGCACTGACAGAGCCGCCTCACAAGAAACCAGCAAGAAATTTCTCAGGAGTGTCACAAAGTATTTTTCTTCCTGAAAGTGACTGTGTCATCTGACCCTGTAATGAAAAAACACATACACTTCTGTAGTGCTTATCAGCACAGATATTATAGAAAAATTGCAATGTGTCAGTAACCTTTTACTAAAAAGAAGGATCCTGCTTTCATAGCATTTCTTTTAGATACCACAGATGACAAAATTATTCAGCACTAAAGTACGTGAGTGGACTAGAAGCCAAAACTGCTATGGGGACTAGATACAGTGCCACAGCTAATAAAAAGGCTGGCCCAAATTTTAGAAAGCAAACAGCAGCAAAACCGGGACTAACAGGAGACTTTCCCAAAAGAAACAGGCTGTAGAGAAGGAAAGCAGCTTCTAGATCCCACTTCCACCCCTCCCCCAAGAACAATGCTAGCATCTACTCCAGGATTGTGCCCCTGAGAGTAGACACCTATACTTAAACCACTTCCTTCTTGTAGGGTCCATTAGAGATCAATGTAACAGGAGAAAGCCTGTGAAGTCAGTTTTCAGGCTCTTCTATGAGACAGATGCTAATAGTTACTTTGAATTAGTTTGTCAGTAACTTGCAATTATGAGGAAAAAAAAAAAAAGAAATGGCAGATTCTGGACTTCCAAATTCATGTTGACATTTGTTAACAGTATCAACTGGTCACATTTGCAAGACCATGGTCCTCATGAGATGTGAACAACTGCAAGTAATGGGACTGGCTGGTCACTTGAGTGGCTGCACTTTTTTTTTTTTTTTATAATCACAGTAGTTGATCATGGTTTTGGGAAGCTATTCCTTCATCCCACAGCTGCTGCTACTGCAGACCCTGTTGGGCACCTATCCTTCTACCAACCCCATTCAACACCTCCTCGACAGAGCAGCACTGGAGAACACAATCCTTCTTGAGTTCCAGTTTAGGGGATGTCTATCATGCCCTGAAGTCCTAGGTAAAGTTCACAGGCAGATATCCACCTTCTCCTCCATAATTTATAGATAAATGTCGTACTTGCAAGCAAAGTTACTGTAATGGAATCTGCAAACTGTTTCCCATCTTAAGGTATAAACGTACATTACGGCATCACCATTTTCATACATCTACAATTTCTTCCTGACTTTTCTTTTTTCCACAATAATTAAGTTAGAAAAAAGCCTTAACGGAAGAACAACACAAAAAATGGCTCTGCACAAACACTGGATGATCACTTTGTGCTAACTGAAAATGAAGGCTGACCTCAAACCGACCACACATAGTCACAGCAGAAATCAAAATGACAGGACAGCAACAATGACAGTCACTTAAGACTACCAAAACAGTTTGCTCAACTGGCCTGGCCAGGGTCTGAAAGCAGATCCTGAACATAAACAATCAGAACTGAATCATGTCTGCGCAAGGGTTTACAAACTTGCTGTTTGTCAACAGCTGAAGTTACACTGAATTTTTTAAGGCTCAGAATAAACCACTTCCTAAGGAAGAGGGAGTTGATACATTCAGGAAACTTGCAACTAGGTTCAAAGCATCAGGAACGGAGATGTACCCTTTTGGAATACTTGAGTTTTACATTGATTTTCTAAAATAAAGTAGTACACATCAACTAGATTGTGAACATCTCCATACTCTTACCTAAAAACACAGGAAGGATGGCTTTCCATAACTGATTTCAGATGCCTTCTGTCTAGATACACATTCTGCAATATTTCTCAACTAATTTCTGAAGTATCAGCTTAGTTTCAAAAGCCATGCTGCATGGAGTGAGGAGAACAGGCCTATATAATGAAGCAAAAAAGCTTAATTTGTATAATGAAAGAGCTGAAGAAAGAAAAATAGGAAACCCAACTTCTCTGGGTCCAAAATAAGTAGGGTTACCTGCAATCCAGCTCTCAACGTGCAAAACAAGGAAAATAGTAGCTAAACACCAGTTTAAGTCACTACCATCAAATCAAAGTATCACAGACACATAGTAAGATGGCTGAGAGAGACCTTTTGTCTTAAAACAGCATTATTCAGACACAGACACACCCACAGCATGTCAGAGAGTAAGAGCTGAGGGAAGGAGTCATCCTACTGCAAAAGATTTTGTTCTACATGAGGTTATCATCTGCCCTCTTAAAATAGCCTGCTGGCTGTTTTACTACACTACCACGTGCTCTAACCACTTAATGCTAACTTAAATGCTATCACATGCTCACATTTCATCTGGAAGAAATGCATACAGCCAAGCGATCAGATGATGCACAGATTCAGCATCAATGGAGAAGGAACTGCAGGCAAAACATGAGCCACAGAAACAGCCCCACTGACCTCAAACACGCTATTTCACCTACTGCTTATCAGCATGCTTAGGAGTCTCATTTAATTGTGCACACACACTTTTTAAAACAAACTTATTAACAGAAGAAACAGAAAAATGCTTATGGCATTAAATACGTATTAGTAACTGGAGAAGGACTGAAGGGGAACTGATATTTTGAGATTTCTGGCATGGGTCAGAATTTGACTGAGCATGATCAGATGCGTGGGAAAAAAAAAAAGAGTGGGAGAGGGAAGAAGAAAGACAACTTAAAATTTCAAGGAAGAAAAAAGGAAAAAGCGGGGGGGGGAGTGTTACACCCTTCTAGTAAGAAGGGTTTTATCAGAAATCTCTATGGCTTCCTGAATGTACTGTGGAAAGTGCCAAAAATGAAGAATAAAGGCTTACTGAACACTTGGAATCACCAACTGGAAAAAAATAATTCCAAAATAGTTAGCAGAAATGAACAAGCCTCCCAAACCAAGACTTCAGGTTTCAAATAGATCAGAGTGAATTCATTTCATTACATCCATTTAAAAAATTCACTGAAGGGCACAGAACTGCATGCACGCCCCCTGAGCTCCAGCTCCTCCCCAAGCTAACCATTTTCAATTCATAGCTTACCATTTTGATTTCAGCCAGTACAAATACTGTTAAAAAGAAGTCTAGGGCTGGATCTCTCCCTCGCTCTCAGGCACCTGCAATAATGTGATCCAGGATGCTCCATCATTTATAAAATCCATTTTGAAAGAGCAGGCACAGGACTTTATCCAGGAAGCAGGGATGAGGCTCACCACCACCTGCTCTAGTGATCATTCCTGTTGCGGGACTGGTGGAGCTGCCTAAGCAGCAGTGGAGCAGCCGGAGGGCCCAGAATCTTTGGCCAAGGAAGACAGAAAACTGAAGCCAATTTAACACAGCAGCCTGTAACTTAAGGGCATTCAGCAGCTGCCAGGTCAGCAGCCGGGTCATCCCTATGAAGGGTGAGACAAACACCAAGGGGTAAGACACAGCACAAGTCTGGGTAAACCATTTCTGCTCAGGATTCACAAGCCCACAGATCAGGGCAAGCTCTGAGGAGGGAAATCTCCTACACTCCCTTCTCCCACACCACCTCACACTCCTTTCACTCAAGGGGTCCTTAAACCCCCACAGCAATCCAGTTCCAGCAGCTGAACTGGCAGAAAATTAATCCAGCAAGAAGCGGGAAGTTTACTGCAAGTTTCACGAGCTACATCAGTTCAGTACCAGATGAGTTTAGCACCTGTACCAACGCATGGGAGAGAAACATCTTGTCTGTCAAGAGAAAAAGATTCACTTGTGAAACAGGGGAGTGGGGGAAGAACACCACCCCAGCCGCCACAACTTAGCTACAATCCATCGCCACCCCAATCATCCAGCATCATGCTGATGCTCAGTAATAAGTTTCTGTAAGAAATTCAAAACTTACAGTTTATGGGTAAATCTATAAAAACTTCCACTTTCCAAATGCTAATAAAAGATGGCCTCTAGCAGGTTACAAGCAACAACAAAAGTGAAATCCACACCAGTTCTGCTTATTCATAGTAACGTCCGGGGACACAATCTGAAAGAAATAAAGGTAACTTTTCCAAGAAACTAGCTATTACAAGAATTTTATAGTTCTGATCATCAGCTGATAGGCTGTATGATGGGCTTGGGTAGCCAAGGTGTTCCTACGAACAGCCACGCCCAGTCTATCTCAACTCCTCCTTTTCTCCTAAATATTCTCATCTCCATGGTCCAGGATTCTTCTACCCTCATGCCACCACCATCCCCACGGCAGATGCCCTAACTTCAATGCCCTCTCCAAAACACAACTGCTTGCACTCCAGCCTTTACAAAACAGAGTCCTAAATCCAGCCTCTCACTTGCAACACCTCACCAGCACTGCCTGGGCCCTGATCTGGCATCCTGATCCAGAAGGCAGGTCCTGGGTTTCCACAGCAGAGACTGAACAGGGCAAGCTTTGGCCACCTTCTGATCAATGGTACCCATACAGAGATATCCTGTTCCTATCACCTCCATGCAGCCATCCAATGCCAAGGAGTCCATGCCTGTGGTAGGTGATGCCCTGTATACTCAGGAATCTATCTGTCCACAGACACCAGAGCTCAGGACCTTCTGATGAAGACTTGGGTATGCTACCATGTAATTTTATGAATATGACAGTTCACTGACTGGCAAAGATTGTTTCAGTGTGAGCTCTTTTGCTAATGTAACTGCTGCTCATGCAGCAGAACCCAGGAGTTAAAAGCTCCTCCTGACAACAAGAATTTCTAGTAGAGGGCCATACACTCCTCCAAGCAGCATCTAGGGATGCCATCTGCAGAATCAGGACAAGCACTTAAGA
>VZSZ01012220.1:142064-164700 GCA_013398815.1 Ibidorhyncha struthersii | reverse complement strand
AAAAAAAAATCGATGACAGCCTATCCAGCCCCAAAATTTGCATCTAATTGTTGCCAATAAGCAAGAATATAGAAAAGCAAATACTACATAGTAATACTTAACTAAGATGTTCTTCCAACAGTTTCTGTCTCAGGGACTATCTGCACTTAAAAACCTTAAATTCATTTTTTAGACTTCTCTAGTCACTTCTGCAATCCATGTAATTTCATCTTCTACAGAAACCTACAGAAATTATTTGCACAGCTCAGTTACAGTGTGAAGAATCACTTCCCTTCAATTCATTATGACCTTGCCAAGCGCTTGCTTTTTCTGAGTAGCCCTTAGCTCCTGTACAAAGAGAAACAGAAAACAACCTTCCCACCTTCTCCATGCCACCCACTACTGAGACCCTATCAACCTCAGATGCTCATCTCTTCTGTTGACTGAAGAGTCAATACATTTATCTGCAACTCACATGGACTCCATTCCTCCCTTTTCTTGTAACAATTTCTGTTATGTTTTGAAATGCAGATTATTCCATTTTCCTTTAAATACAGCAGTTCTCCTGGGCATTGCTATAAATATAATTCATCTCGATGCTACAACTCACAGAATAGTCAGAGAGAGTGACCAAGCACAATACCTTTATGATTTGCCAGGACTACATGATACCTGTCAGTTCAGAGAACTCAGATACTAAATCGAAATTTTAACTACAGCGTGCAACACAGTACTTGGCACAACCTCAGCAGCAGAGGAACAGAAGGCAGCAAACACAAACCCACAAACCAAGCCTTTAAAGATCAAGGAAGGAAAGAAGGGAAGAGATCCAGAGAACTACACACCAGTAAAGCAAATGATTAAGTCTGGTAAATTGATAAAAGCTATAATAAAGAACAGAATTGGTGGGGTTTGCATAAATATGGAAATAGAAAAGAATTAACACTGCTTCGGTAGAAGGAAGTAATCTTTCCAAAATGTATCTACGCTCCTTGAAGCAACTAGCCGTAAACATAGGGTAGTCCAGTTAACACGTCATACCTGAAAATACTTTGAAAAGACATCTCAAGGGTTGTTTTCCTTTTAAACAAATGTAATATAAGCTAGGAGACTCCTCTTGAAGATTCAGAAGCACTCAAGAAGTAAGAAACTGCAGCTGTATACAAACTATTCATTTTCACTATTGAGTATCAAAAGCATCCCACAGGGATCTGACTTAGGACCCACACTACTCAGCACAATGTACAAGTGATTTCACAAAAGGCATGAAGAGTGAACTTTGTTTTTTGAGGATACAATATTATTCAAGGTAGTCAGAACTTGAACTCATAACAAGCAGCTGCCATACGATCTTGCAGATGACCAAATGTTAAAGTAGCAAGTGAAATCCAGTGCTAACAAATGCAAAACCTACCCTCAGGCAAAATAATAAAACCCCCAAGCCCCGTCATTCTACTTGCATAAAAATGAGTTCTAAATTAGCTATTCCCAGTGACAAGTAAAAGACAACAGTCAGCTAACAACTTCAGATCAAGGATTAACCAAGTCATGAAGTCCAAGAGAAACCATACTGGAAAATTAGAAAAGACAGAGGCAACAAACAGGTGGCTTTTGTTATTTCTATAGTACCTCTGTAACTTAAGTACAGCTCTGGTCCACCACAATACTATAAAACAAGAGAAGGTACAGAGATGTGTGCTGTTTAAGCCAACTAAATTAATGCAATGGTTTTCATACAAGGAAAGAGTAAATAAACAAAAAGTATTCATCTTGAAAAGAGACGGGATGTAGCGATGTATACTCGTGCCATATGAAGTCACCTATAACAGGAAGAAGATCCATAACATAAGAACAAAGTCATCCACTGCCACCAGCTGCAGCAGCTGAACAAACAAAAGGAAGTTTTTATAAAACGCATAATTTAGCCATGGAACTTATTGACATAGGATGCTGTGAAGGTAAAAAATGCTCAAAATAACTTTGGAAAGCTATTTAAAAAAAAAGCCATAGAAGGACGTCCATTGAGCTGTTAAATACACAGTGATATAGACATCGTTTTACAACTAATACAGGATTTAAAAGCAGAGTTAAGCAATTGAATAGTCATACTGGAATATGCAGAAATATTATAATGACAGAAATTACCTGCCAGAAATTTGAGAAAACATTTTACCTAGGTCAGTGCAACTGCACCATGTCACCCAAAGGGGCAATGCTGACCCAACACCTCCCACTGATGTACCCCACACACCTCCCCAGTGTGACATCTGGCCGCAGGGTAATCAAGGGGTGAGTCAGTTCAGCTACAGAAAGCTCTTCCGCCTTAGTTTTCCATCAGATCAGCTCACTGAAACAAGTCACTCTGCAACTGCACAGTGTGGATCTGACACAAGGGAAGTGACAGGACTGCATCTAAGACTGTGGGCTATCAGGATTTCCCTTCACAAGGGCAGCCGACAGCTACAGCAGATGTGCAACAAACCATATTCACCATTAAGAGATGCAAACACTGTAATGCTATTATCACTAAATGCACCACTTAAACACTGATGGGAATGTTCCACCACTTCAAAATTAGGTAGTAATTGTCTAGATTTAAATGACAGCAAGGAGACTAGCAAGAATAAACAGCTCCGTACATCACTATAGCAATAGGTTAAAGTTATGGCACAGAACAGCAATAACAATTTGTTATAAAAATTTCATACGGTACATTGACACACAGGTTCACCCCTCCCCTTAACCTTTGCTATTTAAATACCACAAAAATCAGCCTCAGTCTAGAAGAACAAGTTACGGATTCCTATACTGACCCATCTTGACAGTTGATACTGTAAAGTTGAGACAGTTGATACTAATGGGACTTCTGCAGGAAACTCGAGATCTCCTCAGATGCATCAAAGTTAAGTATGCCGAGTTAAGGATGAGGCTTCAAGTGCAACTGAAACCTCTACAGAGAAGCACTTAAAACTGAAACTGTCATTTACATATCACTAAGAAAGGATACCAACCAAGTCACATCAAGCTACAGCATCCTCAAAACACGATTCATCACAGACATCACTGTAAAGGCATACATGGCTGTAACACTGGCATTTAGCACAAGTCTCGGAACAAGTCAAAGTCACAGCATATATAAAGCCTTTCCAGACCGTGATCTCCATTACAACAACCCCCCCAAAAAACATGTGAAACTCCTGCTGAGGTAACGGCTGTCAGTGACACCAGTCTTAAGACCTCAACCTTTTAGCTATGAGATCAGAGTAGATATCCTGGTTTTAGCAGAGTCATACTGCACTGGAAACCTAACTTTTACAAGAGACAAAGTCTGCAAAACGTACCGCTATATTAACAGAGAAAATGTCAATGCAGCATGAAGTTCCCAACTGAATAAAAGGAAGAAAATAAGAGGTCGTGCATTAAAAGCAGTAACTAGGGCAGTGATCGTAAAGATCCAGTCTCAGAGGAGTTCAGTACGCACACACACAAAAATAACCTACCATGCTCTGCACATGGTAAAAGCAATCTTCAAATGGAATCAAGCAATGCCCAAGGCGATGCCTCTCATTTCCCTTGTTTCTTAAAGCAAAGACACATAATGGCTATTTATACCTCACTTAGCTGCAAAAGAGGCGAGAGATTTCCCGTGTGTCTAACTACTCCCAAAAATACAGCCTATGACCTAAAGTTAAGAGGTTACCAGCTGCCATGCTTTATCATGCACCTAAAAATCTAGTCTTAAACCGATCAAATCAAAGCAAAGGCTTCTCCCTTGCATGAGAATGGGAAACAGTGAAAGCGCTCTGAAGCCACCAAGCCTTCCCCAAGAGCTGTTTGTGCACTGAGGGATTGCTCTTGGAACAGGGGTCAACTGCCGCAGTTTTTAATCCAGATTAGGACTGGAACAACGCAGAGCAACGTGACACAGAAAGCAATTACGGCAAGACTTTGTTCTTAGGAAATACAATACATAAAGCACCATCAATACCTATTCAGAAACACAAAAGCTTCCATGTGCATACCACGTTTGTTCTCTGCATCTGCAACAGTGATGATAATACTCATTTTCTGTACTGTACTTCATCCATCTCTGCCTAATCCAATCTCTCCTGGAAGGTGTATCCTCCTCTTTCCCAATCAACAAACGTTTGCAAACTCTGACTGCTTTCCAAAGTCGTGCTGTTTCCTGCCATATGAAAAGTAAGTGACACCAGATGCTGCAAGGAAGAAGAAATGAAATTAAAAGAGAATATAATGGAGTAAAATCTGCTGTTCTAGAAGCAGTTGAAAGGTTAAGCAAAACTTTCCAATAGGATGCTCCAGAAGCATTTGGAAAACAAAGATGTGGTTCCAACAAAGTGGGTTTACTTAAAAATCTCCAGTAACGTCCTCCCAAGAAGCTCGTGCTGCAAATGTGTTGTCTTCCATAAAGATAACAAGAAGGTGATTTGCATTCTGAAAAAAAAAAAATTAAGCTCTTCTGCAGGTGAGAAACCCTTTCCAATAACACTGCAAGAAACAATGCAAAGCTAACAAACAAGTTCAGACACTACTGGAGTTTTCCAACAGATCACAGCTCCTAGCAAACTAATCCAAGTGCATACACTTTTTAACCTCTTAGAAGTAGAACAGTAGCTCTAAAAGCAAATGTACAGTTTTGAGACAAATCTGACCCATAGAACTATTAAAAAGCACTTCTAGTTTAAGAACAGACTGAAAACACTTATTTTGTACAATCAGTCTGTCAAGCCAGATTTGTTTTGCACAAGTCTTTGCAAAGTTTCTAGAATAGCCTGCCTTATTTTGTACAAAGATTGGCATGTTGCCCAATACCACACAACTGATAAAGCAATATAAGTACAGTACATACTCCTCATGTTTAGTGTCCTGCAACATAATTAGCTTTAGGGTACCCAGACAATAAATCCAGGTAAGATTGCTCTTAAAGTATGCAGAAGTAGCTTCCACAGTATCTTTTACCAGCTATAAATGCAGTTCCTCCCAGACAGACATTCACACCATAATCTCTAACTTCACACCATTTTTTAAAATAGAGTTACTACAACATGCATCAAATAAAGCCATAACATAACGTTTGGATCATACCAAGTTCTGCTTCATGGCAACTCATCACCCTAACTCCATAATCCTAGTGCTTTCCAAACAATTTAACCTACACAGTCCTATGTAAAGCCGTTGTGGCTTCCAACACAAGACTGTCTCCTGCCCAGTGCCACCCTGCTGCTCCAACTATTGGCCATGGTATTCCGCCCAAACCTCTTTCAAGCCAAGAGAGCAGGTGAGCAACTGTGCTCTCTGCAAGCTGCTCAAGCAAGAAGTTCTCCAACTGTCAAACAAGCCACAGCTCACTGTCTCAAAAGGCAAGCTGCGTCTGCTTGCATAAATTCCCTTGGAGAGATGGTTTTAAAAAGGCAGGAAAACAAAGGAGGAGAGTGTTTCATGTTGTGAGGGGAATTTCATGTCCTTCATTAACTTCTAGGAAGGGCACCTAAGGCTTCCTCTTTAGGACTATAAAGCCTCCATATTCTACAGAAGCAAAAGAAACGTATAAAGATGAAAAAAAAAAGCTATCTTAATATTAAAATCAGGATTATTTCAAACAAACCTCAATGTACCTCAGTTCAAGCATCACCACAGTTACCTGAGGCTAGACACTGCCATGAAAATATAATTATTTCACTTCAGTAATTTATCTAGTGAAACTACTAGTATTCAGTAGGCAGTAAGGATGCTCCTTGACGAGACCTGCCTTAACTACTTCTAAGAACAGACTCAAACTTCAGAGCAATTACAGGCAGCAATTAGGTGGAATTCAGTCCAGCTTCAGGACTTTCAGTAGCGAAGCAAAACCACCAACACCCTATTTGAAGGGCTGAGCACTGCAGTACAACATCACCCCAACAGTTCAAGTCTCTTCAAGAGACACTAGCAGATGTCTAAGAGACTTTACTGCAGATCAGCAATCTGCAGGATCAGGACCTCGTAGCCCTGTCAACACTAGCACTTTCCATTAGCAGATCTTTTATTTTCTCGTAAACTTTCCTACACTTCAAACATTTGGACCAGTATTCTTCATACAGTGCATGTGCCTCACAGAATCACACAGAATGGTAGGGACTGGAGGGGGCCTTTGGAGATCATCTAGTCCAACCCCCCTTGCTAAAGCAAGTTCACCTGGAGCAGGTTGCACAGCAACACATCCAGGTGGGTTTTAATTATCTCCAGAGAAGGAAACTCCACCACCTCTCTGGGTAGCCTGTTCCAGTGCTCTGTCACCCTCAAAGTAAAAAAGGTTTTCCTGATGTTCAGATGGAACTTCCTGTGTTCCAGTTTGTGGCCACTGCCCTGCTGCTGGGCACCACTGAAAAAGAGTCTGGCCCCATCCTGACACCCATGCTTTACATATTTATAAGCACTGATGAGATCCCCTCTCAGTCTTTTCTCCAGGCTAAAACAGACCCAGGTCTCTCAGCCTTTCCCCATAAGAGAGATGCTCCAGTCCCCTGATCATCTTCATAGCCCTCTGCTGGACTCTCTCCAATATTTCCCTATCCTTCTTGAACTCGGGGGGCCAGAACTAGACACAGTACTCCAGATGTGACCCGGGCAGAGTAGAAGGGGAGGATAACCTCATGCGACCTGCTGGCCACACTCTTTTTAATGCACCCCAAGATACCATTGGCTTTCTTGGCCTTATACAAGGGCACATTGCTGGCTCATGATCAACTTGTCCATCAGCACCCCCAGGTCCTTCTCTGCAGAGCTGCTTTGCAGCAGGTCAACTCCTAACCTGTACTGCTGCATGGGGTTATTCCTTCCTAGGTGTAGGACCCTACAGTTGCCTTTGTTGAACTTCATTAGGTTCCTCTCCATCGAACTCTCTAGCCTGTGCAGGTCTCGCTGAATGGTGGCACAGCCTTCTGGTGTGTCAGCCACTCTTCCCAATTTTGTGTCATCAGCAAACTTGCAGAGGGTACACTCCATCCCCTCATCCAGGTCACTGAGGAATATCTTGAACAAGACCGGACCCGGTACTCGCTCCTGGGGAACATCGTTCACTACAGGCCTCCAACTAGACCCTGCACCACTGATCACAACCTTCTGAGCTCTGCCTTTCAGCCAGTTCCCAATCCACCTCACTATCCACTCATCTAACCCACACTTCTTAAGCTTACCTATGAGGATGTTACGGGAGACAGTGTCAAAAGCCTTGCTAAAGTGGAGGTAGGCAACATCCACAGGTCTCCCCTCATTGACCCAGCCAGTCACGCCATGCTTCACTTTATGATTATCAGTATTTTGTACAGAACTTTCCTGTCATTACCACACATGACACCAAGAAAACAATATTTGCCATAATTCAACTTTCAGAAACCCAAACCTTGAAACAATTCAGCTCCTTTTGCTTTGGAGCAGAATTTTTAAAGGCTCTCTACCCTCTCTATCAAAGTTTCTTACAAAACGTATCAGAAATTATTCCCCAGAAAACAAAATATCTACCCAATTTTGAACAGTTTAACACCCTTTGACTTTGTTTTGTTAATTTCTTCTTTAAACTAGTTTATGCACATCCTTAGAGCAGACTGAGTGTGTCAGAGATTCACAGAAGAATCCACTCGCAGAGCACAGAACAGAACCTGGAGGTCTCAACACAGTTCGGATGAAAGCAACTGCCCAATTCAAATGCCATGAAACAAAAGCTAGATCCAGAACAGAGAAGAGGGAGGTGGAAGAACGATATCGCCAAGACTAAGTTCTACCTAATTTAAGGGAACTGTTTTTCAGATGTCTGGGTCCATGCTGTCTCCTTTTGTATCCCTAGAGGGACATGCATCCCATCCACAATAGGTCATTCTCTGGAAAGGCTTCTGTTGTTGACTATAAAAGGAACCCTCCATAACTAACCATAGCTGCAGTCCCGGAGACAGAGCTGAACGCAACTGAGGGGTAGGATAGCGTTACAAAGAACTGCAGACTTTGGAAATCCCACTTCTCCCTAACCACCCTCTAAGCTACAAAGTTGCACCTCCCTTTCCCACCAGTTTTTTAGCCCATCACTCCCTTCACTGTAACAAACTGAATCTCCTAAAGACTAAGGCAATCCATGTTTTTTTGCTGGGATAGTTCTCTGCTGTTTCAGGGGCCTGACCAGCACCAGAGCTGGTCTACAATAAGTAGCAGGAACAGAGATAAAAACACCTTTCTCCTTCAGCAGAGATGACACTGACTTACATGTCTCAGAGACCTCAGAGATCAGGACTAGACAGCTGATGCTAGGCTAGGAATAACAGGACAGAGGAAACAGCGAGGCAAATCAGTTGTGAAAGCACGCAGAAAGGAAGATCAGGACTCAAAACCCAAGTAGGAAAACAAAGCCAACAAGAAAGGGAGAATGGGAGAGGAGAAACAGAAACAGTTGTCAAGAGCTTGGTGTAGAAGCCAAGTCATGTCATCCCTCTGCTATCAACAAATACTTAGAAAATGCAGCAGTTGAGAACATGCCAATCTCTTCCCAGCTTGGCACAAAGAAGAAACACGAGCTTACCACCGCTAGCAGACACACTGCCAGTTCAGGTGCAGAGGCTGAGCAGGAGACAGCAGTTCTGCTCCCACACACCTGTATGCTGCCAGAGCGAGCGCTTCCTCCCCTCCCCCCTCCTTTTATTAAATCTAGGATCACCTAAAGATGATCTGCATATTCACTGTACAATAATCAACTATTAACATTTCCCTCTAGATCCCTGTCCCCATTCAGTAGGGGCAAGGCTGGTCAAAGGGTCAGTCAGGAAGCCTTAAAAAAAGGATTTGTCTGTAAGGGCATTTTCCCAAGCCCTACATCTCTCCCATACAGGACATCCTCCTACCCACCACACTTTATACATTACTCAGGCAAATCATTTTGCTTCCCTGCATTAAAAGCAACTTCAGAAAATGGGTCCCAATTTGCATTTTAGCGCCAAGATGAATTAAATTTACAAAACAAGGAGGCAGGTGCAGTGATGGGAAGTACTAAACTAGTATTGCCACTGAGCCATAAGCTCACAAAACCTACTCCTTCAGATGCCCATGTCATTTACTGCAGGTATCAGAAGACACAGTAAGAAGCCAGCAAACCACATGTCTCATGGTGAAGCCAGCTGACAGCTACAGCAGATAAATTAATTCCCTCTACCTGCCATAACATTGTTACATCACTACAAAAAAGCCACCTCATTTCATTTGAGTTGATCCATCGCTTGTCTCCTCAGCTGTTTGGAAACCAAGGCTTTGAGTTAAACAAGAGTTTAAATGAATCTGAGGCAGCGCTGCAGCTATCCACCCACTTTGTGCCAGCCTCAGCTCCCTCCTGACCCCCACAGTGAGCCAACCCAGCAGGAAAGAGAGAGAGCAGGTTAGTAGGGTTACTTCTACCAGCCCATCTCCCTGCACCACCTCAGAGTCTGCCAAGCACCCGTGCAAGAAGAGGGAAGGGCAAGGAATATGCAAGCAATAGCATGGGTCGCTGCTGCTGCACTGCTGCAATAGGTTTAAGCTACCCTACCACCACAGCCTGGCTTCAGTCCGCTCTGCAGCATGTTTAGCACTCACAGCTGCAAATGAGATCCATGGGAGCTGGGTCAAACTATGGACGGTTTGGTCTGCAGCTGAAGTGCTGTGAAATAGGGATAATACCCCTCCCTCATAAATGGTCTTAAAACCAAACAAAAAAAAGTTAGTAAATATCTGACACTATTGTGGAACACACCACAGAACATCCATGCAGAAGCCAGTAATTCTGCCTCCAAACTGAGACTTAAACCACATCCAAGAGAAGTCTGAGACCATCCATTGAACAAAGGAGGAGCACTGAACAGCTTTCCAGCTGAAACTAGGCAAGGTTCCTGCAGAAAACCAAGCAAACCTATTATCACAATGCTCATACAGAGGGGGCCCAATAAAGCTTTTTTGTTTTGGTATAACAATTTTCCTTTAGTAGCATCCACAGCAGAAACAGATTTGAGGTAAGCACAGTATGCAGAAGTTAGTTGTTCAGATCCTGAAATGCTTTTACAACACAAAGATAAGTACCCTGCTTACCTACTTTTAAGCTAAATTAATAGAAAAACTGATTTATTTACATCTGTGCAAAACAAGACGAAATTACATGCTCTTGAGTGTGTCAGTTAGAGAATACTGTAACTTAAAATGGTCTGGTCTATTTTTCCTTTCTCTTTTCTATGTCAAAGACTACTTCCCTCAGATCTGAGGGTTTTGGACTGCTCTAAAGGCACATTTACATTTTCTTCTGCATTTGCTGACAATAGCTATAAATAAAGTTACGATCATTCACTTAATTCTGAATTATATACTGACATTTGAAAATTAGATACTTCTAGCAAACAGTATTAACAAAAAATTAAAAGATAAGCCATCTTAATAAGCAAGTACAGGCAGGAAAGAAATCAACAAGCTGACAGGCATCTTCAAAACTGCAGAGCCCTCTACGCCAACTAATTAACTTAGGCCATAAACAATACCTAGATGTGGTCAATTTAACTATCAGCAGTTTACAATATCAAAGTCAGCTAATTACAACAACTTTGTATCTTAACAATGAAGAACTGCTCTTTCAGTTTCACTGCCAAGTACAGAAAATACTTTAGCTATATTTATACATGAAAGTTATCTTTTGCAAAATGTTCATGTGACACTGGGGTGAAGAACTAGCCTAAGGCAAAGGGTGTGAAAATGCATTTTCTTGTAATTTACTTTACGATGCTCACAAGTCTGCAGGGTGTATGGATTCAAATGGTCTATTAGAATAATGATTAGATCAGTATAGATTAACATCCTGTTCCATATTTGTAATCTAAGCACTTTCCTAAACACTGGGTATCAATCTTTAGGAAGAAAAAGTAGGAGATTACCCTTTCTCCATACACTTAAATGCTTTAAGACACACAAGAACAAGTAATTTGATCAAGTGACAGAAAATGCTGAACTAAGTCATGATTTCTGCACTGAGGCTGTTTTTAGACAAAACATCGTAACCACTTAGAGTGCCTTCAAAATGTACACTTTATGTAGCTAATAAATATACAGAACATGCAAAAAAATGTTCCAACATGTTTGGCATGGAAAACCTGTTAATTTAACAAACAGGAAGAAGTACTTGTGCCTGCTAATTTAAAGCAAACTGCTTCTAGGCACTTTCTGCTGACAGATTTTTAGAATTAGGAACTGTCTTTCTTAAACCTCATTTTTATTCATTAAGTGAACGTGTTGGGGGGAGAGGGTGGTAAATACTCCCTCTTTGCTTTGTACTGACTGAATGAACTCAAACCATTTGAAGAATAGGCTGATCCAGCTGAAAAGTGAGTAAAAGTCTATCTATTTTAGGTTGGGTTGCTTCTGCGAAGAGGGAGGTCCAGGTCCCCTCCCTTCTCCGCTGTGTCCTTTGTGCCACAGTTCCTAAACTGATCCACTCTGATTCAGTTCAGGGGGTCAGTTAAACCAGAAGAAAAATAATAAATAAATCTAGCCCACCAGAAACTGACAGGGAAGCAATGAACAATTAACCGGGAGTCTGGCAGTTCATCTAAAAATAAAGCAAGGGGTGTTTCTGCTCATATTCCATTAGAAATAAACATGAAACACCGCATAAGCTCATCTAGATGAAGTAAGAGTAATACCCAGGCAATACATGCTTGCTGCCAGAGTTGTAAGGAAAGTCAGAATTCGTGGATGCCTGGCAGGGGTGTTCCCACTGCAGCTCACACCTATCTAAACCAGGGCGCTGCCACAGCCTAACACTCCCTCCTGCTCCCTGACCAACCAAACCACACACTATCCTTCACAGACAGATGCTTGAGCAATTGCCCATCAATGGGATTCTCAAAAACAATTTCTTCTGTTTGGAAGTTGGAGCAGGATTTCAAATTCCATCCAGATATCTGCTGAAATATGCAGTCCTACTCCTAACAGGTGTCCCTGACTCCTCCCTTGTGCCAACTCTGGCACTTTGACCCTGCACTGAAGCAACCTTGCTCACCTTCCCATCAGCAGTGGGCTTGGCAGAAGCACAATTTTCTGTTGTTTTCTGCAGCGGGTTCCCCCCCCCTTCCCTTTTTCTTCTTTGGGAGGGTAGGGAGGGGAAAGGATAGATTTTTATGGACTCAGCCAGCTGTCACACGAGAGAACCAACACAAGATGAAATGGCCATGGGAGGGCAGGGGAGAGCAAAAGTGGAAGCAGACCTCCTCTTTTGGCAGCTGCCACCAGTTAAATTGGCTCCCTTTTGTTACATGTAAATTCACCACCAGTTAATGTTACACTGAACCACCAATAATCCCACCATCAAATATTTTTGTGCTATTCCAAATTGTTTTCATTTTCTTGGCTTCAGAGGAAGCTGCCTAGGCACACAGCTACACATGAAGCTGCTCAGGACCCTAGAAGCGCTGCTCCACTGTGCCCAGTCACTGCCAGGTAGGTGGGCAAGGGGAAAACATTTGAACCAGCACACTAACGCTGCTCTGGGACACCCGTTCTTAAAATTTTTCAGAGGGGAGCTTGTTGGAAAAAAGAAAATAAAAAGAAAAAAGGAGTGTTAGTGCTTTCAGCACAGAAACCACAGTCCTATTTAGACAAGTCTCAGCACACTTATATCACCCTAAAAACTGAGGACTATTTAATTTGTTCCAACACCGCAAATGCCATTAAAGGAAAAATGCCCCTCACACACACCCCTTCCATTCACCTGCTGAGTGGTCTGCATGAAGGAATCAAACCAGTTAAAGGCCCCTTTTTGGAGAGATGGGAGAAGACAGGGAAAAAAGGAAGGGATAATTTAATTAAAGATAGGGCAATGCTTTGTTTTTCAGCAGTACCAGCCTAAGAGTACAAGAGACACTGCTTTTACTGGCACATCCAGCTAATAAGCCCCTAAAATCATCATGCAAAACAGCCTAGGGGTTCTTGTGAAGACAGAGTGGACATCAAATGAAGACTTGACTGGGTAGGAATTTTGCAAGATATTTAAGAAGTATATATCTGGAAAAAACTATTAAGCATGTCATCACCATGTTCTCATTAATCACCACTAGTCTGATAACCACTCTCATGCCCTCCTCCTTAAGGAAAATAAGTCAGGGGTAGGGGGTACAAAATAAGACAGTGGGGGGCAGAGGAATAAAAATTTAAAAAAATATATATATTAAAAATAACTGAGCACTACCAGGAAGGTGTCCTTCACCAACAGGAAGTACACCAGCTAGTAATGGCACATATTTCTTGTTGGGTTCTCCCCTGCTCTCTGTTTTTTTCCTTTATTATTTCACCACCTAAGGCAGTTGCACTACTACACTCCACCTTTCATAGGGCTGGTGAAACAAGTAGCATTGAGGATTTGTATTGCAGCAGGGGCTTGGCTCAGTTTTTAATGTTTTGTTTCTAAATCAGACTCAAAAGCAACTGCTACTTAATAGTTTCTAAATACTCCATTCAAAGAAGTGCAGCCAACTGGATGATGAAACAGAGCAACACTCTACACTGTGCAAAATGCACAGCAGCCAAAAAACTGTAAGAAGCTTTTTTTACTTCAGCTGAAGTTTAGGGGGAAGAAGGATTAATCAGAATTTCATCTGCTAAATATGAGCCTCTAGCCCCAGCCCTTCAGGAAAAGCACAGGGTACTCCAAGAACACCTCACCCCCTCCCCGCTGGCTCCAAAGGACGGGCAATGTCAGCCTGCCTGCTTCCCCAGGGATGCTGCAGCACTCCACGCCAGCCCACCCAGGCCAGTGAAGAGGGCGGCTGCTGGGCTGCCCAGACAGGCTCTCCCCACTCCCCCCAGCAAGGGCTGCCGGCGGGGCAGGGCCACCTCAGGACGCCGCACAAGCAGACCACCCTGCACCAGAAGGGATACCCCTCTTCCTTCCAAGTCACCAGTGCTCAGGCTCGTGTATGTGCGTTTGGCCCACAAGATGGCACTGACAGAAAGACTTTGCTCCCTCTTTTTTCCTTTCTCCCTGCCTCCCTCTGACACGAGGCTCACCACTTGCCCTGGACTGATTCAGAGAAGGGCTGCCACCTACTGAAACATCATACCATCTTCCCACACAGCTGAGTTCCCCTCCACACCTGCTCTCAAGTTACCCAACCAGCTAGATGCTGCTGGCTTCATCAGGCAGGCAGGCAACAGACTGAGGCAACACAGCTGAAGACAGCTTATTTGCAGTAACAAGAGTCTAAGGTTTTCAGCACTACAGTTTTCTCTGTTACCTAGAATTTTTCAATATTTCCAGAAAAATGTAAAGACCTGGAAAAAGCTACCTGTGTCAAAAAAAAACACGACGCTTTCCACACAGGCAGACTCCAGCTCTCAGTAATAGTGAAAGGATCAGCCCAGCATCTGATGAAACATCTAAACACAGTTAACTACAGCGAAATAGAGGGTTCAAGTTGAAACATGTGAGAGCTAGATCTATCTGGATATTCAGCTGAACCGGTAAGAGAAGATTAACTCCCCTTAAGGAAAAGGAAAATTCACCGTATTCTAATATGCCTTTTCCTTTCAATTAGAGGAAATGAGCAAGGCGCTTTTCTCCTCTCATCAACACAATCCTGCAAAAATCAAGCCTGTGAAACCTCCTCTCCACAGCAGAATGCATATCACCTTTCCCACACATGCCAAGACATTTACGTGCAAGCAGAAGTCAGGAACAGTTGCAAAGCTGGAAGCATTTAAGAAATCAGAGCAAGTCATAGAAGACCTAGATTTGATATTGCATCATTTTCACATATCTGAAGTGATTTATGTTGAGTCTTAAGTCCCAAGTAAAAATCAAAAGAAGATTCTACCAAGATCACAGTAAACAAAAGTAGCAGCCTGTTTTGCAGAGCTGGACTCTCTTCTGCATAGTCCTTGTCTCAGGTAATACTCAAAACAACCGTTCTGCTAGAGTTCTCCCCTTGCCAGAGAGGCAACATAGTTGTTGTCACAAGGGGAGAAAGTTTCCCAAGCTCCTGCAGAGACTCAGGACTGCCATCTCATATACCGCAGGATGCACTTCAGCTATGAGGACCTTATTTGTCCAAAAACACACCTTAAAACCATACAAAGCTACATCATTAGATCTGCAAGTATTAGAAGTTTTCTTCACACAGAATACCAGCACCTATAAAACACTTCATATAGAGGTACATCTTCTATTCTCCCTCTGTTACAAACAGGGAAATCCAGCCGATAACAAGATAATTATGTTCAGATACACAAGTGTAGTTGTAGAGTGCAAGCTTTATCTGAATTTCTATCTTCAGTATGTGTGCCACCTAAAAAAATCTCTTCAAAACTGTTCGGGGGGGGCAGTCTGAGACTTCTGAAGTCCAACTTCACAAGTCATTTGTAAAAAACACAACAGCAACTAACAAGACCATAGCCATCCTCTGTGAAGGAAAAAGGCAGGGAGGCAGGCCCCAACATGTACGCAGACCTGCCTTCTGAAACACACTTCACTGGCTCAGTGCTCAACTCATAGCAGGTGCAACACTGCCCCAATGCCGTCCATCTCCATACCCCTCTCTCACCACCCAACCTACCCTACCTGCTGTCACTTTCTTGCTGGGAAGGACGGAGCAACTCACCTGCTCTCCTCACAAGAGCCATCTTCACACCTGGCATCCCCACCACCCCTGCACAGCTTGCTCCTTGCTCAGGGCTAATCAGAAGTCCCTCCTCCTGCAGCTCTCACCTTCAGAAAGCCAGCAGATGAGTCCTTCCTCACTGCACTTTACACCAAACAGCTGCTGGGCAGGAGAGGGCTAAAGAAATTAGAGAGCAAGAACTCCTCTGAGAAGTCAGGAGAACAGTCTGAGTCAGCAAGCAGCCTCTTCTCCCTTTTTACCCCTCAGGGACTTGGAAGCTCTGCCCAAAACCCTCCTCCCCTCCAGCCCTCTCTACCGACCCTTTTTTCCCAGTTTTCCTGGTTTCCATGCTTTCCCTCACATGACTGACTCCTCTTCTATCAAAGCAGCACTGAAACCCTTTTGCAAAAACAGTTTGCTATATTTGAGCATAAGAGTACAATGCTGAAATCTTCTGTGCATTCTAGATTAATAGTGCAATACATTTTAATTGCTAGATGAAGGTTCATTTTATTCTTAAGACCCAAATGAATGCCACAAATGAAGCAGTTACACTAAAGCCTCTCCCAAACCACAGAACTTGTTCACAAAACTACTCTGAACAGATCTATACAAGATAACATTTACAGCAAAGTGCAGTGTGTCACTGCAACTCGTCTTGTACGTACTGACCTCCAAGACATATCTGAAACATTTTGGATGTATTTTGATGTGCCAGACTCACCCTCATGTACGGTCCATGCAGCAAATGGATCTGTACCTGTGGCTGATTCACCATGCCAGACAGACTCTGTACATGCACGTTCGCTTATATTTGTGTTCGATGTATCACATCAGTGTGCAATACAAAAGAATTGGCAGGAATTAAAATACTTATGGTCCAATTCAAATTTTCCAAATTATTTTTGACTTGGGAAATACTGAATACAGCCCTTAAATAGTCAAAAAAAATACTAGTACATTCTGCAACCACATTTGTTACAGTAATCCTTACAAAGGCACACACCTGTAATCCACTTTTGTTATTTGCTAACCTTTGTGGGGTTTTTTTTTGTAAAGTCTTTTGAAAGTTATTCAGTATCAGGTGCTTTTGAACACGTACCCTAACAAGGAGGAGCATTCTTCCTATTTAATGAAAGCCACAGCAGTCACTTTAATTATGAAGCGATAGCCCAATACCACACCACTGGTGATGCAACAAGCTTGGCAGAACCACAAAAAAAAATTCTCGTGGGAAGAGAGGAAGGTTTAAGTGAGCAGGAAAGTGTGCAAGGATACGAAATGCTACCATGCACATTCATGTTTTACAGGATAAAACTGTAATTTTCTGATACTTCTGATACTATCATTTCTCCCTAACACGTTTTGTTCCTGCATCTCTCTGTCACCCCCTCAGCTACCATGACACCATGTAGATGAGATGAGAAACTGGTCTGACCTTAAAAAAAAGACTATTTTTCCACCATTCTATTTGTAAGACACCCTTAAAGTAGTATTCAAAGGCTTATCCTCAATAAGAATACAAAAAAATTGGTAAACACATGAAACCTGATCGCAGTCCTAGACTACTCCTTTGTGCATCACAGGAATGCTTTACATCACAAAAAGAAGCCATTCTATAAAAGTAGTGTAAATAGTCAGTAACAGCATCTTTCTGTCTTAGAAAGGTTCCAAGATGTGCTAACATGGCCTTCCAATCATGCAAGTCAGGCTATACTCCTTTGTTATATGTGATAGGCAAAAAAGAAGAGACCCTAGAAAGAACTGCATGGAACACTGACTTTCAGACTTGTCATATTAACACACAAGAAAAAGAAAAGAAATTGGGAGTGGGGGGAATACAGTGACATAATTTTAATAAGAGTTGTGTAACTTCTCTGTATAACTTTTGCCTTTTGAAAAAAAATCTACCAGTAAGATCTCAGCCTTCAAATAAAACCTTCCAATGTGCGGTTTGTAAGGAAAGAATGGTAGATTTAAAACAAATTTCTGGAAAATATTTATGAAAAAATCATGAAGGCATTCAGCAACGCACCTTCTGGGTTAGAAAGACATTCTGTTGGAATAAAACCAAAAGCAAACCTAAAGAAAACATTTTTCTTGATAAAATAAAGACGATAGTGTGAACAAGGGCTGAAAGGAGTAGGTGGGTGATTGAATTTGTTACACCATCACAAGACTGGCCTAAAGCTCTTCAGTACTAGAATCCTAGTCATTCCTAATTCACTAACAGATGTCAGCTAAATCCCTCTATGCTAGCAGCTTAGCTCTACACCTTCCTCATACAAAGAGGTCTTTGAAAGCCAACTCACAGAATACCTTTCCATGGCCATAATGGTAGTAGGACTGTAGCCATAATGATCTAAAGAAGTATGCAAAGCTCAGAGAAAACGCATGTCACCTAACAGATGAAGTGCTACGGTTGGGGTGGGTGTGATGGAAGAAGACAGACATGCAAGCTTGCTCCCCAAAAGACCAGCTGGTCTAACAGAATGAAACTGGCACCCCTTCCAAGTTTTTCCCCAAGGCTAGAGCTGTATTATAGACATTTGTATATCTTGATATAATTCATTGCTCTCAAGATTTAATATCCCAAATCTGCATGCAGTGTTCTGAACCTTAAGGGCAAATCCTTCTTATACAAGAGATTTAATAAACAAACAAGGGATCTTCTCAGACTGCATGAGACTGCCAGGTTCGCTTTATTTCTTCTTTGGTTAGTTTACTGTAGAAATAATCCTCTGTAATAAAATGCCCATCCTGAATCCCAGAGGCAAACATGTCTCTTGGCAGGTACAGAAAATGTTCTCGGATCTGTGGCTTGTCTATCTTTTTCCATTAGGTAGTTGCCGTCTTTCCCATCAGTATAAACATCAGAAATACAAAACATTTTTGAGCTCAAGAAACCTGGTAACATTAGATACTTGCAGATAAGCAGGTATTGATCTTTTATTTGATGAAAGCCAGCAGAAAAATGCTGCAAGACACTACTCATGGAATTTGATCACGTAGAGCTTGGTATTATTCAGAGGATGTATCAAACATTCTGCCCTTTAAACAACAGACACTAACACGGTTTTCTATTAACCTATTTTTGCTGATTATTCTGTATTTAACTGCTCCCCAAACAAACTTCTCTGCTGTTGAACTACACAGTGATTTCTCCAGGGCCTCTTTTTGCCCCTGCAAGCTGTCAAGCAGCTCTGGTCAAGGAATGAGGAAAGACTGCATTATATTCAGGAAGCTGAAACTCCTTCGAAAGAGAACAAAACTGTAGTAACGTGACACAGATACAAGACAATCATTACAGCAAAAGCTACAGATCGGAGTAAATGCTCGGTGACCATCACCTTTTGTCTCTTTTGCCAGACTTCTGTGGAAGATACTGTATACCTGCAGTGAGTTCCATATCAACTATGCATATCCACCCATATTCTTCTAGAACAGAGTCCATCATGTACAACAACTGTCTAGGACCCTATTTTTAAAAGCGGGTCATTCTTCTTAGAAGGGAGTACAGTTAAATGTCTTCCCACCCAAAGACAAAACCGTGGGGGAAAACAGCCTTTAAAGCAAAAATGGCAAGAAAAGTATATAGCAAATATCCTCTGCCTAAGGAAAAAGTGCACAGTAAGTTGTGAACTGACAATGTAGGCAGCTATTCTACAGTCCCTTCTATCTACACAGACATTCATCATAGACAGTGATGCTTTAAAGTAGAATAAACTACTCAACACTACAATTATTCTAAACAAACACTGTTTGCTAAGAAACTGTTAAGCTTCCAAAAGGGAAAATAATATGGAGTTGCAAATTCAGTCCCTGGTTGAGGTCTTAGGAACAGTTGTTCATTAACAGATCTCAGCTCTTTGTATCTGCATATGAAAAACATGTATTAAAAATAATTAAAAACCCACAATACTTGCAGAACATTTTTCTGGTTATTTCTTGAAACTTGCTCTGCTTTACCAACACAGATTTCGTCTTACAAAGACTGCTGCAAGCTCCAGATTAAGTACTCTTTTTGCTCTGGAACACTTAAACATCACAAAATAACGGGGAGGCACGTGGGAAGGGAAGTGGGGAGGGCTTCCTTCAAGGAATAGCAAACCTCATTAGAATTTGAAATATCTTTTCCGAATATCCTATTATGTCTCTAATAGCCCAAACTTACTGGGAAGTAAGAGGAAGAAGATAAGAAGAACAACTTTCAGAGATCAGAACACTTCCAAATAAAGTTTCTCACCTCCACCCCTTACTTTTAGGGTAGGAAGACAAGAGTCATCATGTCCTCTAATAAAAGGATGCCACAGAGGAAAGCCATCTACTGCTGTAGAACTTTTCCATTAACCACAGCAGTTTATCAAGTTCTCAAACATGCCATAACAAAGTCTCCAAAGCTGGAACCATAAAGAACTCCAGCACGGCAAGGAGCTCTGACACAGTTTCGTAAAAATACAATTCTACTACTTCCAAGGTGAGTTCAGATCTGGAAGCAAAAAGTGCTTGTGCAATGCTGAACCTAGGCTAACCAAACCAGTACTGAGTTTTTACCACACTCACAAAGTTACACACAGAGAAATCACCTGATCCAACTACATATAACTCAGATTCAATGCCGGGCTCAAGTGGACCCCTTGTAGAGCCATGCAAAACTCCACATCGTGGAATACTTGTTAGGAAAAGCATCACATTAGTGGACAGAATAAGGTCATATCTCCCCACACCACTCTAGAGCTTCCTCCAATACCTGGATTATCCAAACGTTTCTCCTATTTAAGGCATCACATACACATCTACCCCTTTTTCAAATATTTATACTCACCATTAACTCTGAATTAGCTAATCTGCCTTCTCTGAAAATATCCCCTTCACTGCTTGCAGAGATGCTCTTTGCACTCTTTGCTCAATGCAATCTCTAAACTTGATCGCAACTGAGGAAGCATTACATAGATGCTGCACAGAGGAGCTATGGCATCTTCCCAGTTCCCACAGTGAGGAAGGCAGAGATCCACAAGGGCTGACTCACACCTTGTTAAAGGAGACAGGAGAAAGAGCCCAGGATTAGCGGATGGCTGAGAGGCCCCTGCCAGCTACTCACTGGTTGAATACAGGTTGCCATTCCTCTCATCTTTGGCCACAGCTAGGGGGTTGGAAAAATTAATGAGAAAACACCAGGGAATGGCCAACGTACAAGCCATAAATACACACACAAGAAGCTCCATAAGCCCAGGCATTTGTGCCCCTTCCTGCTAGCCTCTCAACTCTTCTGGTAGCTTGGGAGTAATTCCTGTTCCAACATGCTGAGCTGGAAGCTACTGCAGCCAGTTACCTCCACGTAAGAAAGGAGTTTCCGGCAATCTTGCTGAGAAGCCCCTGAGGCCAAGTTAACAATTTGACTATGCCCAAAAATATTCAGGCTCTGAGAACAAGACCAAAATTATCTTTTCTTTTAATCATTCTTCACTTTCTTGTCACTCCGAGGAAAAGAGCTGACAAAAGCTTTCTGCAACTACAAAAGAGAGACCAAATTGCAATGCTGTGACTATTCCTGGCCTCTCACAATTGCAAAAAATTCAAGCTTAGTGACAGACCTGATGTAGGAAGCGAGTAAAGGGAGGGGGGAGATATTAATGATATTTTTTCCCCCTTTTGCTTTAACATTTGCCATACACAATTCATTTCTGAATTGAGATTTGAAGCACCTCCCTCCCCAATTCTCTCTAGCTTATGCATGTTCAGCTCTAGAAAAACGGAGAGGCAACCACTTTAAGGCAAAACAAAGTGCTTGAGATAATGCAAAGTTCACCCCAGAAGCTGGTTTCTGAATATTTTAGAACTTAATTTGGTTTTTGTCTCTCAACAAAACCTAACAGATTCTCTATTTATTTGAGGGGTGGAGAAAGAGGAAGGCAGGTAAGAATGCAAGGTATAATTTCACAAGGAACAGCACTAAAAGCTGTCTTAATTTCCATCTTTCCCCATGATGGAACCTAAGATTAAATGCAAGTCCTGTCAGTATCATTAATTTCACTAATGATACTTCACTGTTTAGAGGCCTCAGGAAAGCAATCAGAGTCTTTTTAATGATATTCTGTTACTGTCTGGCAAAATCAGAGGCAGGACCAGAATTACTGTAAGAACCTGAGAACTAATTAAGGCAACACTTCACTAATTTAAGCTCAGCAGCACTAGAAACCATTTTTTTCCACCCAAAAAAACACCTCTAAGAACTGAAATTACAATGCTCCTCACTTTCCAACACAGAGAAGTTGGAACCCGTTTTTAATCACATCAGTTCCTTCCCACGCACACACATCAAGTAAACTCGACAGCAGCATGTACTTGCTATAGCTAAATATACTGGTAATATAGGACTACCTCGTTTGCAACCCTGTGAAAGCACGTTTGGAAAAGATGGCAGTTTGCTGGGCTTTTATGTAACGCAAATTGAACCAGAAGAAACTACACCTACCGTTTTCTTTAATTAGTATTTCATTTGGCTGTTAGCAACTTCACTTCCATAAGCCAACCCCGGCACTGCAGAAGCAGTCTCGCGAATAAATCGGACACAATTTACGCCTTTATTACCAAAAAACCCACTTGAACAGAAAAGCCAAGGCGTTACCCGCACCGGAGCCGGACAAATCCACACACACGGGCACACGGAGCCCCGGCAGCATCCCCACGCCGTTACCCTGACAGAGGGACGGGGCGCAGCCCCCCCCTCAGCGCTCGGTGAGGCGAGGAAGGCCCTCGCATGCCCCTTCCACGCCGTACACCACCTTTTACACTCACGCCGCCAGCAAGCCAACCCACCCCGCGGCGATGGAGGCCCGGCCGGGGATGTTGAAGAGGAGAAGAAGGAGAAGGAGGAGGAGCAGCAGCAGCCGCCGCCGCCGAGACCCATCGGGCAGCGGAGGCCCTTCCCCCGCCGCCCCCCGGGCCCACAGCCAGGGGAGGGGCGGCCGCCACCATCTTGTCAGCCGCCCCCGCGTCCCCGGGCACAAAGG
>VZSZ01012220.1:126279-141472 GCA_013398815.1 Ibidorhyncha struthersii | reverse complement strand
TGGGCCCAAACGGCCTCGTCGCGGGTGGCCCCGTGTTTTGACTGCGGTTCACCCTTAAGCATCGGTTTTCTGACACGGAAATATCTCAGAAATGCCCCAAAGACCTCAGTGGGAAAAAAAAACAACAAACCAGTACCCAGAGTTAATAATCTACCGGTGCCAGGGTCGGGTGTTCATGAGCTTTGTTTATCTGTAGTTTGTTAAACAGATGCAGCCTCTTCCTACCCCAGAAAAAGAGAAACCACAAAGAGGAAAACCTGGGCTGAACTGAGGAGAAAAGAGCTTTTGGCGATGCAGCTGTGTCCTCTCCGCAGCCGTGTCCACCCCACCTTCAGTTCAACCTCTTCCCCAAAAGCGAAGCGTAGACCTTCCATGGAGCAGCCGCCAGCCCCACCGGCTTCAGGGCCGTAGCTTAACTTACCACAGCTGAACTCGAACCCTGTGTGTACATACGTAAGCGTCCTTTCACCATAAGCTAGTTGATTTCTACGAAGCGGTTTAGCAAACAAAGCGTTGCCCAAGCCGAGGGGTAAGCAGACCTGCAGCCCTGGACACCTCCTTCTGTTGGAAGGGGGAAAGCCTGGCGCCAAAGCACACCACAGAGTCACTGGAAGCTAAGGTGGCAACACATGGCGTCGTGTCCTTTGACTACACATTGGAAGGGAGTTTTCTTAAATGCACGGGTATGTCGAGGCTACATAAAGTCGCAGGTGTAATCCACCTCCATAGCACTGGGAACTTCACATTAAGGCTCACTCCTAACATTGTATCAAGCTGAAACCAAGTTAGTGCCTTCCCGTATGTTTATACAGTACACCAAAGGTATTTCTGACCCTGTGATACCACAAAAATTAACAAATACAACAGCATGACAGGGTGAACCTGATACAAAGATATTTAAACCACAAGTCACTATCACTTTCTAAACACAAAATTCAGATGAGTTTTAAATGAAAGCCACTATTTCATAATACACGGAATTTGGTAGCAATATGAGTTGAANCCCCCCAACTCCTCAAATTGTTTGGTACTATGATAAACCACTGTGGGTTAAGGATAACCCTTTTACTACACAAAAACATAAAGTGAACGCTAAAGAAGTCCTACATGAGTAAAACAGCCCAAAAGATGATCTAGGTAAATTCAGAAAGGATACACATGATGAGAGAACCCTCCTGGAAACATCAAAAGTTTCTTCCTTCTTGCATTGCTTTTGCTGGTTTTGCATTTATTGCTTTGCTATACGTTTTGATTACTCTGATTAATTTACTTCTTAATTCTAATAAGAAATCTCAAGCTTAGTCAATTGTGCCAACATCCCTTGTTAGAAAGGGTTCTTGGGAATCCTATTAGTATTTCCATGGAAGCTGATGGTTCTAGTATGCTCTCTTCTCCATTTTCCTAATACTTACACAATAATTATATAGTTGCAGTGTATAACTTTTTTTCTTAAATTATTTGCATAATAACTGGTTTCGATCTCCCTTTATATGTTAGACTTCCTCATCTCTTTTTTTGCACCCACAATTTTCTTGGTTGCTTCTACTTCATCAAGGCCTCTTTTCATTCTGAGAAACCTTAAAATTACTTCTGCTCCCCGAACAAGAATAACCTCTAACAAGAAATCACAGTAAATCTAGATTTCTCTTAAAAGAAACAAACATCTCGTCTCATAACATAATCAGGTACACCACTTTAACACTCCTTATTGCCCAAGTCCCCAACGCATTAAGCACAGAAACCAGTAATTTTAAGAAGCCCACATATATGTAACACCACCTTGTAAAAGACTGCATATAACTCATAAAGCACTGCGCAGGATCTGGAAATAGGCCCCAAAAAGGGGTAAAGGGGGATATCTGATTAAATGAGGGCAAAAACCTCCAATTAAAGAAACAACAAGCAAAGAAAACCCAAACCCTGCAAATTGTCCTCTTTCAGGTCTAGAAGTTTAAAACACATGCCACACATAACCTGCGACACCTCAGCCTTACCAGCACTTTAATGCATGTTTCCACTTTAAAAAATCATCTTCCCTCAAAAGAATAAAATAAGTTACAGTAAATCTTTAGAAATGCCATTTGTTCTCTCACAAAACAAGTGAAAATACTTCTGGGGCAGTGTGAGAAGCAGGCTATGTTTTCTCAGCTCTGTGGCTACAGTGGTATTTTTATCTCACAGCAGACAGAAGCGTATGGGTAAAGAATTACTTTAAAATAGCTTAGCATTTGTATCCTCCGAGAAATTTAAAGTGTTAATGATCCCATAAAAAGAAGCAAACCCATTGAGTTATTTACCTGCGAAATCTTAATGTGATTCTGGCAACCTTCTCCTACAGATGGCTGAGAAACACAGTGCAGGACCCGACTAACAAACTCAGAACTCCTGACAGAATCTCAGAGTGGAATTACATGGGCCAACCCCATGTTAAAACCACTCTTGTGGTATACGACATCCTTTACATACAGTTATAGGAAGCTCAGGAGGGTGACCTCTGTCTCGTAGATCACATTTATAGCCTCGCAGACTGTTCGAAACATAACAAAACATAAATGCAAGCAGACCACAGGCAGGTTAAATCCTAGCCTGCCTGAAAGATGGCAAATACATTCAGAGAGAAAGGATAAACAAAACAAAATTAAAGTAGGGTCACACTCCAAAATTACTTAGCTTAATAAAAAGTAATTTGCATGTACATAAAGCCAATGAAATAAAAAGGTTACGTATTTTCCTCTCCAGTATTTGCTTCTTCCTCTTGCTTTCATAGACTAATACCGTTAGTTCATTAATAGGGACTGTCTTCTTATATGTCTATATGACTCCTAATACAAAGAGGCCTCAGTGTCCAACTGGAATCTCTATGTGCTCTAGTAATACAAATAAAAAAGGTTAATAGTAATTAGAAAAGACAAGGATTCCAGAGGGACCTCACAGATTCTTAATTAGGGACCAGGGCTCCACGGTGGAATCAAAAGAGACAAGTGGAAGGTAATACACAGAGCAGCAACAGTTTAAACCACTTCTTCATGGTTCAGGAACAGGTTCTGATTAAGATTTAATCTCTCAGGGAATAGTTCTAGAAACTATGGATAGTGCAATGAGGACACTTATGTGATGCACTGCAGCTATCAAGGAGCGGAATACGTCTTCTGCCATCCAGAAAAGATGGAGAACAACATGCAATACAAATAGATGGTACATAGCTAAATGCTACATCCGTTTTGATCGGTTTAAGTCTATGATTTTAATCAACAACAAAAAATGCATTAAAAAAGACAAAGTGGAGACAAGCAGCATCAAGAGAAAGTATGACGGGGCTGTCTCAGAAAAAATGAAAAAGTCTACCATTACTTCATTCAGACAGGGAAAGTATATGAAGAAAATAAGCAAGGAATGTATAAAATAATGAGTTTAAAAGGAAAAAAAAAAGTCCTTTGATTGCAATGAGTAAGCATGAGAAATTAATAAAAAGTAGGAGACATCTTCAGCTGTATCTGTAGAAAACTAGCTGTTTACTTGCATTTATCTGCTGAACAAGTCGACAAAATGGGTCAAAGGAAGAGAGATGTATGAGCTCTTTAAATATAAACTGGAACCTACCAGGAGAGCAATAGGAAGAGACTGAATGACAGCAGGGTTATGACAGACAAGTTAAAAAAAAAATCATTTATCTAGCACCACATACAGTACATACAACAAGGTTTACTATGTAAGAAGACTACCTCAGTCACTAGAAAGCAGAAACTAAAAGAGAACATAACAGGTAGCTGCAAACTAGTAGGCACGTCCAGCAGACACTTAAAAATGTCCTGTTCGGGAGTACGGCTGCCCAAGCCTGAAGTTCAAAGGCTTGGCTCTCAAGTAGGGATACTGGGGAAAATCCCATAAAGAGGCAACCCCACACTGCAAAGAGCATCACAGAAGAATGCAGCCCAACGGGAGGTGTTGGAGGGACACGGTTTGACAGAGGACAGCACCCTCATCCAACGTGCTGGATCGTTTTTCCCTGTTCATCCTGCCCAGAGCCTTTTACGTGGTACTTGCCTCACACCAGGAAACAGTTTTCTCCTCGTGTTGCAGAACCCCTTGTACACACAGACCATTACTGCAATCTAATCAGTAAAAATACTATAAACGAACAATGCGGCAATGCTAATGAAAGAGTCCTACTGATCACACTCGGTCCCACAGCAGCTATGTTTTGCGTCCAGCCCCTTTGAGTGGCTAAGGGCCACTGACCTTCCAATGGAGCACGGTGGCACAGAGGCTAACACCTCCTACACAAGCGCTGCAGCCTGGGGTTTGTCACCAGGGTTTGTGTTCCGGGATAAAAATGAGATTAAAAAAAGGTGCCCATTGATAGGACGAGGGGTAATGGGCACAAACTTGAACACAGAAAGTTCCATCTTAACATGAGGAGGAACTTCTTTACTTTGAGGGTGGTGGAGCACTGGAACAGGCTGCCCAGAGAGGTTGTGGAGTCTCCCACTCTGGAGACATTCAAAACCCGCCTGGACGCTGTCCTGTGCAACCTGTTGTAGGTGACCCTGCTCTGGCGGGGGGGTTGGACTAGATGATCTCCAGAGGTCCCTTCCAACCCTGACTATTCTGTGATTCTGTGATTCTGTGAAGCCAGGCCATTCTCACACTAACCTGGGCTGTGAAGCTGCAGGTGATTCACTGTCCAGCAACTTCTGCAGGTTCCTTTCCTCCCCACCACTCCCAACTGTGTTGCCTCCTGCCTCCTCCTGCACCCCTGCCCAGCAGGGCCCATCCCTTGGGGCGTTCACTTTTCCTGCTCTGTCCTCTGTCCCAGAGCATCCACGCAGGATGGAGAAGAAAGAGTGGTGTCACAGCAGCATCCTCCATAGCTACATGGGAGGACGTTGGCAGCTTCTTGAGGAAGCATCCATTGCTAGGGACCAATGGCGGGTGCAGCGCTCCCCCCGTAATCAGTGATCAGAGCTGGACTCGGGACTGTGGATGGAGCCCCACGCTCCTCCCAGGACAGCAGGAGTCACAGGTGCACTTTAAAGGGTCACATCTTCCATGTCTCTAAGTGAGAAGCACTCTGCAGTTGAGCCCAAACACTTCATGGATCGCACATCTTGCTGGTGGTGTTAGGTGATGTTAGCAGGATGATATAATTAAACTAAAAACAGGATTCTCAGCAAAGCGCAGTTTTGTCTTAAAATTAGGTGTCTTGGTGGAGCACCAGACCTTACCACCATACTGCTTCTGCAGTACTGTAGCTCTTTAGTACTGACTTTCCCCAACCTACAAAACCTGCTCCCCACAAACTTTTCAATAATAAGCCACGCAGCAGTTACCACGTGCTAGACACCTGTATTTTGGCATGAGGAAACCCATGCTCTTAAAATGCAGCAGCAGGCAGTCGGACAGTAAGAGCTACATCCAGTAAAAGGCTGAAGCTCTTACAAGCCATGCAGTAAGGTACCCAAATTTTAAATTTCCAGGGTTCACACGAGAATTCCCCTAGGCTCTGCACACAGCAGAAAAGGGAAGGCAGGTGCCTTGAAATATGCCCTAAAATTCTTCTCTGCTGAGGACAGCCAGCCTTCATGTTAACTAAGAGCTAAGACACACCAGAAGGCAAAAGCAAGAGTGCACCTACGTTCCTGATCCCATCCAGGACTTTTAACACAGTGAGCTTCCAACTGCTTAGCATCCCAAACTCCAGTCATCTCCTGGACTTACAAAAGTCCTTTGAGCATCCTTTGGAAGAACTCAACAGTTCATCCTCTCTGAGAAGGGACAGGTGCCCACTTTTTATGAAAAAAATTAGCATGGAGGTTTCCAAAACTCTTGCCCTTGGACACCACTAGTGACAGCCACAGCAGCAGCTCTTAGATCCCACTGCCTCGCTCCATAGCCAGCAGCATGGCTAAACCCACATCTTACACTCCTCTGCTGCACATCCTGCCTCGCCACATGTCTCTGTACTCCCATCCTTCTATCTGTCCCACCTCAGACCACACAATACCACCTTCCAAACCAGCAACTCCAATCCCACATTTACCCCTATTCTTCTACCACACAACCCAACCCACCACCCTTCCCTTACTGTCCAACGGGCCATACTGACTCATCAGCCACAGCTCCACGCTCCCTCAACTTCCACCCTGTTATGGCACCTGGAACTCCCTGGTAGGTTGACCATGGCTGGAAGCCAGTGCCCACCAAGCCGCTCTATCACTCCCCTCCTCAGCTGGACAGGGGAGAGAAAATATAACAAAAGGCTCATGGGTCAAGATAAGGACAGGGAGATCACTCAGCAACTACCATCACAGGGAAAACAGACTCAACTTGGGGAAATTAATTTAATTTATTGCCAATCAAATCAGAGTAGGGTAATGAGAAATAAAACCGAATCTTAAAACACCTTCCCCCTCCACCTCTCCCTTCTTCCTGCGCTCAATTTCACTCTCAATTTCTCTACCTCCTCCCCCTGAGCAGCACAGGGGGATGGGGAATGGGGTTGGGGTCAGTTCCTCAGACGTTGTCTGTGCCATTCCTTCCTCTTCAGGCGGAGGACTCCTCACACTCTTCCCCTGCTCCAGCGTGGGGTCCCTCCAACAGGAGACAGTCCTCCATGAATTTCTCCAGCATGAGTCCTTCCCACAGGCTGCAGTTCTTCATTAACTGCTCAACCGTGAGTCCTTCCACGGGTGCAGTCCTTCAGAAATGGTCTGCTCCAGCGAGAGTCCCCCATGGGGTCACAAGCCCTGCCAGCAAACCTGCTCCAGCACGGGCTTCTCTCCACAGGTCCACAGGTCCTGCCAGGAGCCTGCCCCAGCACAGACTTCCCATGGGGTCATAGCCTCCTTCAGGCAGCCATGTACTCCGGCGTGGGGTCCTCTGTGGGCTGCAGGTGAATAGATGCTCCACTGTTAACCTCCATGGGCTCCAAGGGGGCAACCTGTGTCACCATGGTCTTCACCGCAAAGCTTCAGGTGAATCTCTGCCCTTGCACCTGGAGCACCTCCTCCCCTTCCTTCTTCACTGACTGCAGTGTCTGTGGAGTTGTTTCTCTTGCATATTCTCACTCCTCTCTCCCAGCTGCTGTTGCACAGCAGGTTTCCCCCCGCACCTTCTTAAATCTGTTATCCCAGAGGTGCTACCGCTGTTGCTGATGGGCTCGGCCTTGGCCAGCAGCGGGTCTACCTTGGAGCTGGCTGGCATGGGCTCTGTCAGACACAGGGGAAGCTTCTAACAGCTTCTCACAGAAGTCACCACTGTAACTTCCCTGCTACCAAAACCTTGCCATGCAAACCCAGTACAAACCAGGAGCACTTTGGCTGACTGCAGACTCCTCCAGCTCTTTGAGTTCTTCCCCTGCACATGTTCAGATATGCGCGTGTGCTTGCCCAGCCTTCGTTAACAGTGACCTACATTCAAACACACTGATGGTCTGCTTTAGCTCCTTCAGTCCCTTATTGGAAACAGTCCTCAAATACTAAGTTCAGCTAAGTTTGCAAAGGAAATTTACAGTTTGGTTAAGATGCCAGCCAGGTCTGTGGCAGCCTTGATAAACTGGTTCTTTGAGTCTTACACAACAACCAGAGCCGCTTTTTTCTTTAATCTGCCCTGTGAAAATGATACTGTAAAACTGATACAGCTGTTTCAGCTCATCCTTTCCAATTTGCACCTGTATTAAACAATATTCAGGAAAACAGTATGTTCTTTGCAGTGGAAGTACTGCACCTTTGTTGCTTCCCTTGGAGCCTGATCAAATTCGCATCAAAGCCTGTACACTGACGCCCAGGAGGTGGATTTTTGACCAAACCCTAAGATACAAACACAGTAAGTTAAGGACACCAGGACATTCCAGACAGTGCTTTTGTTTTCTCAAGTTTCCATTTGTCACCAAGCCCACGCAGTATTACCAGCCACACTCTGCGGCGCTCCAGGGGCACCAGCATTAGGTGCCCACAGGAAGATATGTATTTCCCTGAAGCCAGTGAGTGGAAAAAGCCCAACAAAGTGCTGCTCCAGGTGCGGGCTGCGTCCGGGCAGCGCTTGGGCGATAACCTACCTCAAGCAGTATTCTGGGAGCTCCATTTGCTGGTGTTCCCCTGTGAAGGGAGGCTGGTGGGTAGGGATTTCGCACCCCTTCAGAGGCACAGCCTGCAGCCTTTCCTGTGCAGCATCGCCGTCTTGATGCAGCTCAGGCTTCAGGAGTCCAATCACTCAGGGTTTGTTTACACTGGGAGAGCTCTGCTGCTAGATATGCTGGCATCGCTCCTCAGTGTGGATGTAACATATGCCAGAGAGGGAATTCCTCTGCCAGTCTAACGGTACTGCTTCCCCCAGTGACATTAACGAAGCCAACAAAAGCACTTCTCTGTCAGCACAGCTGCACCGTCAGGGGGAGGTATATGATTTTTACTGCTTTTTCACACTCCCTGTGTGTGAAAATATTCCGTAGGACTACCAAAACCCTACAATGGAGACCTTCCCCTGGGCAGGCTGCCAACATCGCCTGACGGAGCTCGCTGCAGAGCAGGAAAATGGAGACCTGAATGAAATGCTCTTAGACTCGAGCGGTGTTTCACGGGCCGAGAGTGGACGCTGCCCACTGGGTGCCAAAGGTCCATGGTGAGGAGCGGTGCGACGGGAACCTCTTGCAGACAAGGCCAGCCACCCCTCTCCTCGACTGTGCAGTGCCAGTGGTGGGTGATGGCAGCAGCCACGTTATCCCAAGAGATGCGGAGAGAAGGTAGGCGGCTTTGCTCCAGGCAGCAGTCGGGGAGAGCGCGGGAATGTCACACCGGCTGAGGATCAGGGAGTAAAGCACAGCCAGCCAAGGTGCAAGACTGACGCCGCTTCCATTCTGCCAGCTCACAGTATTTTTGCAAGCCCTGTCATGCTTGAAACATCTTAAGGTTCCAGCTCTTCAAATCACAGCCACTGGGTAATGACTAATTAAAATTGTTATTTAAGAACGATGTATATTGAATTCTCCTCAGTGGTTCAAAGCCAGATTTTAAGTACATATATGTGTGTATATATATGTATAAATACACTTATATACATATATAATTTGTAAACTTCAATTCAGACTTCCAGTTTTCCTAAGGCTTGAATGACAATCTTAAACGTTTTGAGCCGAATGATGCGGTGCCCTCAGCCGCTACCATGCAGCAGTAACCAGAGGGAGTGTGCTGCTGGCATCCCCACAGCTCTTCCTTTTCCCCACACAGACGCAGCATTCAGAGGACAGGCTGGGTAGCTGTAAGGCACCTGAGGGCTAAGGAATTGCCTCTTCTGTTGTCCATATTATGCAGAGACATAGAAAGAACATATTTAGAAACTGCAGAAAGGGCATTAATGAGAGTAAGACCAGTGAAACTACATTATCTTTCTGTATTTTCTCACAAAAACAATTTAATCGCCAACAGCTTCCTTAATTTCCCTCTCTTCACAGGGTCTGGCATGCCTTTATTTAATTCAGTCTGGACCCTTATGCATTAACACGGTCCGATTTTCAGGGAAAAAGACAGCTAACACAGACACAAGTTCTCTGCTTGGGAAAAGCACAGGCGTTAACCTTCAGCACATTGTGCACCTCTGCTCTCACAAGGAGTAACGTGGCAAATGACAACGTGGCCAATGACAACTCCCTAACAGGACCGAACAATCCCATACGAAGGTCACAGTAACACTTATGAGAACAGCATGTATTCAGGAAAAAGGCACTTTTAATTACTCCGCTTGGGATAACTTTCCCCCGCTGCCTGGCTCACCCTCGCAGTGCTTCCACCCTGGAGCAACAGCATCCGCACACACACATACTGGTGCTCCCCGAGCACACAGCCACGGCAGGCGCAGCTGCCCAGCATGGATTACTCTTGCCAGAAGCACAGTAATCTCCTTGGGAGGCTCTACATAAGGACTATTGCCAGCAGGAGAAAGCATATGCACATTAAAATGCAGATTTTGCTTCCTGCCTCCCAGGTCCAGTCCTACAATGACCTTCTGCTGCAGCTATAATACCGGCGTCTGCAATACCTTCCAGACAGGTTTCAGTGAGCGAAGGCAGGACAGTCCTTTGGTTCTACCAGGTAGCCCCTGATAGCCCCAGCAGGGCTGCAGGGACAGAGCCATCCTGCCAGAAGAATTTCTCAAATTCAGATTGCAACTTCTGCCTTAGGAGTAACCCCAGCACCACTGGTGGGATGCTCACCACGGTTCCTGAGCTCTGCCTGGGCTCCCCAGTCAGCTCACAACCAGCACTGCACCCTCTGCAAAGGTACTGGGCTATAAAAATCACTGCTTGTTATTACCTCTGGCTCCCCAACACCTTCCCTTCCTTGGCAACACTTGGAACACCACATTCAGGTCACACCTTGCTACAACAGGACAGAAGTATTCGGCCCTGATACATCCATGTGAAATCAGAGACAAGAGAACATAAATCTCCCTTTGCCAGAGCCGAAGGCACTCACACCCACCACAAGGACAAGGCTGGTGAGACCGCTGCCGCACAGGGCAGCCCAAACCCTCCTTTCCAGGACTCAGACTCTTCAGCAGTGCTCGCGCTCATACACAGCAATTCATTTGCCTCGTGGATCACAAAGAGTTAATTTCTTCCTAAGTTACAATTCAGGACGCCTGGTTTAGCCACAGACCTCCATTGTTAAAAAGAGAATGATACTAATATACAAGGTACTTAGGAAAAGGTCCTGATCTTTGCTGCCATCGGTCCTGATACTATCCCAATTAATAACCAAATTAGTGTCCACACCAGTGGCCAATCCTCCACAGCAGAAGAATGAAGTTTCCTTCCAGCCGCACACCGAATCTCAGCCAGACGGAGCGAGCTGTATTTCTTTTCCCAGGGCCGGCCTCCCTCCAGCTCCTCTCACCCCTCGCCAGCGATGCGGGAGCAGCCAGGGGAAGCAGCTGCGTTTCGGATCAGCCTCCCAGGCGCATTTAATCCTACACTCGCTTGGTGGAAGGACTGGGGATGGTCTGTTCGGCAGGGGGGGAAGGGGGACAAGGTGTGGGAGACCCAGCCGCACACCCAACACACTTCCCCGGCCCCTGGCTTCAAAGCGGTGAACCAGCTGCTCTTGCCCCCTCCGGGAGCCCCTGATGGGAGGTGGAGGGGGACAGGGACAACCCCAGGGGGCCAAATGGCTGCTGCATTGCATCCCCCAGTACGTCTTCCCTCTTTTCCCTGAACGGAACAAGGCTGTCCTCCAAATGACGCTTTCTGTCGAACAGCTGACCAAAAATGAAAGTACAAACAGAACTTAATGGAGCGCGAAGCCTCATATGACAAGGAAAATTCCCGCTCCAGTTCCGATCTCTGTTTACAATGTCAAAAGTGGGTCAAACTGGTCTGCAATGGAGGAATCTGCCTGGGAAATGATCTCTGCGAGGAAAAGCATCTAAGCGGCAGACAACTGCACTGCAACGCTTCCGCGGGGACCCTCTCCCCTGCCATCCAAGTAACTCAATTTTACAGCAGCAGGGTTGAAATCCTGTCACTTGAAACCGCGGCTTTTCATTCAAATGACCTGAACTGGGCAATCCCCCATCCTTTAGAGCAGATCAACTGACCAGTGCGTTTCAGTACAGATTTCTGCGCCTTAAGAAACGAAGACATGGCTGGGTTTGGTCAAGGTTGGGGGAAGCTGTTGTGGTTTTTGTTGGGTTTGTTGTTGTTTTCTTGTGGGGTTTTGGGGTAGGGTTTTTTTTGTGGGGGTTTTTTGTTTTGGTTTTTTTTGTTGTTGTTGTTGTTGTTTTGTTTTTTTTTTTTTAACTGCTCTCCCTTTTGTTCCTTTCCCGTGTTCAGGATAAGGTTATTGAGCAGTACCATCATGCTGCCTAACCCAACTATTTTGTTGTACCCTGGCACATTCTCTCTCAAAGTGCAAAGGAATCACAATGACGTCAAATGGGAGCCCAAAAATGAGAGAACCAGTCTGTAATAACATTACTTTCCAAGGTATTTTCATTCAGAGTTCTTGCAATCAGGTGAATTTAGTATCTGTCCTTTGCTGTTGTTCAAGATAGATGACGGTAATGTAAACAAATTCAGCCAGAACTTCCTGACAAGAAGCTCCATATGTTATTCTGCGTGAGAATGGTATACAAATACACAGCGAAGAACGTAATAACCAGCCCTGAAACCCACTAATTTGTTTTATCGACTGAAGAAAAATATGTTATTTGACCTTCAAGTGTTGGATTCCTTTTATGGTCACACAACCTTTATTTATTAAAAAATCTTCTTCTAATTATTCTCAGGGTACCCAGAGGCTTTAAAAAGCACAACATGCCAAAAAATGTATTATTACATTCCTGCACATATTGAATCCTCTTTCTAAACAGTTTTTTGAAAGAAAGAAATGCATTTATACCCTTTCCTAGAGAACACCTTAAAAAAAAAAAACCCTGATAAACATTCCTTCTTATTTATAATTTGTATTTTTTTAATATTCTCTTTGGTTTTAGTTACTACTTTGTATTTACAGAAAAATAAGCTCTGTGAGTCTTCAAAGTGTCTGCTGATGTCAGATATTTATAGAAAGTTATGATCCCAAATGATTTTAAGAACTGAAACAGTCCGCATCTGTGGGACAAGCCTCGCATCTTTTAGGCTTCAAAATTGTCCATTTTGAACTGGAAACTTTCAGGACAAATAAGGAATAAAAGGGCTCATATTTAAAATCCACTCAGTATAAAAATATACGCTGTAGAAGAACAGTAGTAGCAAAAAAAGACATTGAAAACATAACAGAATACAGGGAAGAATGCAAATTTTGTATGGTTTTATTAGAAAAAAAAACAACCCGAAACAACAGAAAAACAATGTGTTATGGGAATAGCTCAGACTTATTATGGTAGCTGAGAGCATGAAAAAAGTATGTGATACATACTCCGAGTCTATAGAAAAAGAATATTCACAAAGTTGGATGGGAAGATGAGTTCATGAGTCTCTCAGACACATCTATGAATTAGAAAATGCAATGTGGAAGACCCACAAAAATAAGTACAGTTACCCTCACAAAAGCAAAGAGCTCCTAAAATAAAAATTTAAATTTAAAACAGGGTTATTTCTCCCCAGACTTTAACTAAGCCAAAGCCAGAGGAGACACACGGGGTCAGGCAGAGACCTCCGGCAGCCGCCCGTCCCAGTGCCGAGCTCGATGCGGGGCGAGCTCAGGGAGGTGGCAGGCTGGGACGCGCCCGCTCTCCTGCTGCCCTGGCTGCCGCCCCAGCCCGCACACCGTCCCCTGCAATCCCCATGCCCCCACACCACCACGGCCGTGACAATGTCCCCCCTCCAGCTCCTTGCAGGCCAGGCTGGCGGGGGTAGGCTGTGAGGAGGTGTGCCCCTCTGCAAACCCTCTGCTGGGTGCGGGTGCTCTGAAGGGAACCCCTGCCCCAAAATCAGAGTTGTTCACTCCTCTGACGCGAAAAAGAGAGAGAGGCTCTCACTGACGCTAACCGAGCCGCTCCTAGTTACACCATACACAGAAAAGCACGTTGCGAGTCGGGAAACGCTACTCTAACACTTATTTCTGTCATGCTTTTTTATTTATTTCATTGTTCAGTAGAGCCCGTTTCCCAAATTGAGTTCAGAACCCTATTTTACTAGGCTCAAGAGGAAAGACCTTTTCTGCCCCAAAGCTCAGGACCCAAAGCCCAAGATTTTGGAGAGAGGCCCAGAGAGGGTACCTGGAGCGGCACGGTGGGTGAGGCTGCCAAAGACCCTCCTCCACCTTGGTGCCACCAGGGAAGAGAGCATGGGGGCAAGGAAGAATGGGCAGAGCCTGCCCAAGCAGGTGGACAGCCAGGCGGGGGATGCCCATGTTGAGGGGAGTCCCTGCCCTCAGCCCCACGTCACCCCGGACGGTGGAACAAGGACATTTACCTGCTCCGGAGCCGCTGTTTACAGGCACTGCACCTCAGTTGGCATCTCACGTACCACAGCCATAAAGCCACAGCGCCTCAGGAGCAGACACATGTCCTCTTCAGCTCTACTGCCCAAACAGCCACTTCTGGGAAAATGGTGGCAGAGAAAGCTGGCGGCAGTGGCTTCAGCTGTCCCAGCTAGCTCCACCAGTCACCGTAGTGGACCCTGAGTTACGCACGCTCACACCGCCACCAACACACTGTCCCTACTCTCATCACTTCGATCGTCCATCAATAGCACCACGGGATCCTGCGGGGTTCCCGTAACCCCATGCTCCCAACTTGCTTGTGAATTTAGGGGGGCAGGAATGACATACCACATCCAGGAGAGTGGGACTCCAGGCCAAGGCCAGGGCCAGGACCTCCACACTACGGTACAACACAAAACAGTAACAACTCCGGTCAGTGGCCAACTGAAGAACTAAAGGAAGATACCTCAGTCCAGTGCCCTACCAAGCTCAGAGCACTGGTTTTCAACCCTGTGGGTCAGTGGACTAGTTGAAGAAGAGCCACAAAAGATAACAAAAGCCCACTGTCAGCAGGCTCCAACACACGGAGCGGTCTGCCAACTGCAAAAAGGTGAAAAACATGGTGTTATGTTCAAGCAAGGAGTTTCCACATCAGCATAGCAGATGACCTTCATCAATCATCTCTTCACCACCTTGCACTGGCTCACAAGGAAAGTTTTGCCAATACGTGGGTCATTACCTGCTCTGCGCAGCTGAGCACCAGGTGAGACGAGGGCATCGTCCCGAGTCTCGGGGCAGAGTATCAAAAATCAAAGCCCTCCCCTCTAGCTGAGCAGCAACGGGAATTACATACACACACACATAACACACAAAAGTTACCCGACAGAGTACATTTTCTTCAAACGCAACGCAGAACAGAGCTGTAATGTGTTATTTCAACCCGAAAAGGATGAGGTTGTTGGTTTTTTTTTCCCCACCCCACAGGCTACCAAGCAGTAAAAGACCCAAATAACGCTAAAAACAGCCTTCAAGAAAACTAAGCGTCAAACACTAAGGTGTCCTTCAGAGGCTGGAAGGGATGAGCTGAATCACCTCCCGAGCGAGGTGAGGCACCAGCTGCTCCAGCAGTTGCGTAGACAAGTTTGCAGCCGGCTCATGCCATACCAGAAGAGGTCCATAAACCACCACCCGCCCCCCCAAACCCCCCCCCCCCAAAAAAAAAAAATTAAAAAATAAAAGCTTCTCCCATGCACATCCAGCACTTCGATCTGGAG
>VZSZ01012220.1:84892-125456 GCA_013398815.1 Ibidorhyncha struthersii | reverse complement strand
CGCGGAGCGGCGGCGGGAGGCGAAGGAGCAGCCGGTCACCGGCGGCGGCGGCCGCCTTGTGAGGGGAATGAGGCCACCTTCGTTTCCACCGCGGCCCGGGAACAAGCCCCCCCCTCCGCGGGCCTTTAGTGCCAGGCTGAGGGCGACCGATTCCACACCGCCTCCCTGCGGGAGGGCGGGCGGCGGCTTCGTGGCCCGACCCGGTGCCGTTAACGCGGTTTTTGCGTTTGCTCGCCGTTCGCGGGCGTCGGGTTGGTTGGCTCCGTCCCCGCCACCACGCCTGCAGCTCGCCATGTGGCTCCCGGCCCGTCTCCCGCCGCGTCCCGCCCGGCGCTGGCCGCGGGGCCGGTGGCGGTTCTCCGAAGGACCGGGGAGGCAAACCCGGAACGGAGCGGTGAAAGCATTCCCGTGTTTTTTTGTTTTGGTTTTTTTTTGTTTGTTTGTTTGTTCCGGCAAAATCCATTCCTCAAGGCACGGCACCCTACGTGCAATCACCTTGGTTTTTTTGCTGGGACCTGGCACGGGGGTCCCCAAGGGCCCCTCTGTCACCATCAGCCTCCCTGATGCGCCACCCGTGCTGGGGAGGTGATGGACCACGGCCCCCACCCGACCCCCTCGAGGGGCAAAACCGCCTTCAAGGCAAGTGTTAAGCGGGGTGGTTGCCCAATCTGAACCCTTCTCTCTGGTTCTCCCGCCAGCCTGGCTCCCCGCGTCCACCGCCACTGCAGCCCCAGAGCAGCATCTCTGGCGGGTTCTTCTCCTGGTCCAGAGTCCCCTCTCGAACCACCGGCCAGAAAGACAGAGGTGCCTCTGGATGCGACACAAGATAAATCTAACTCCAGCGTACAGTCTCCTTCTAATCCGTAATAGAAGCATATTTTCTTAAACTGTGACACCTGAGGTGTGATACCTCTTCCCAGATTTGTTAGCATTAATCATTCAAAACTTTGTCTTTCCTTTTGCCTTTTCCATATACATTTTGAGCAACAGTGTCCTCATCAATAGCTGGTTAGCTATGAAGAACACAGACATGGCTATTGTTTGCCATCGGAAAGCCCTGTGGCTGGTCTGCCTGGAGACCTTTGAAAGAAGCTTGCCACAGGTGGGGGAACCGTTTCCAAATCTTTAGAGAAAAAAAAGTGGAAGTGCCCAAAAGATTTAGGAGCACGCCAGTCTCTTCCTGGCTCCCTTCCTTGTCAGACTTTCTCCTAAAAGGTATTTACTGCCAACTACCCAAACTCTCTGCGCTGCTCCCTTGTTCTACCCTTTCCGCCTGCGCGCCCCAGTCTTGGGCATTTATACTGCAAGCTCGTACGGACAGATGGATATTTTCCATCTGCACCATCCAGCAAGTGGAACCCGTGCCACAGTGGGAGTTTTGAAGTTACACAAACAATGGAACATATAATTATTGCCAATCTGCGCTCCTTCTTCTTTATTTCACCATTAAAGTCGTTCTGATTCTCTCCTGTCCCGACTTTGGTCCCGCTTTTGCTTCTAAATCATAAACTGATGATATCTTTGTTTAAGCAGCCATTATGATAATGTTTAACCAATCTAAACTCTTTCTGAAGGCATCAGGAGGCATTATTTTAACCACCTTTTCTGCAAAACCTTTCCAATATATGCAAAACTGATAAAGTAATTTTGGTACTGACGCTCATAAATAAAGGACAGATATGGTGCACGTATGTTGGTTCAGATAACTTCCAGGTCTTAAATCTCTTTACACAAGCAAAGAGGATTTTAGATTTTGATATTTTTTTCAGTTTAATAACATCTAGACCCTTTTTTTGAACAAGAGAGAAAGAAATATCTTACAAAATACGTTAGCCAGCTTTGGCAGAGATCTAGTAGATTGAACAGCGCATCATTTTCCGTAAATACAGATTAAGCAGTTGACAATTTATTTGGCTTTTCACAAGCTTTTGTCATGTTCCTACGAGAAGTTACTAAGGAAACCGGGTAGGCACGAGGTAGAAGGTAAATTTCTGCCACGGATTAGCAAGTGGTTGAAAGACAAAGCAGCAGGAATAAATTGCCAGTTTTCAATTTGACAAAAAAGTTACCAGTAGAGATACCTCCTCTATCCTGCGCTATAAATTAACTGAGAGTCACCAAAAGGCATTTGTACTTCTGCGGGTTTTATTTAGTCTTTCAGCCTGAGCAACAGGTTTTAGAGGAGGGGGAGCAGGAGAGGAAGGAAATAGCAGGTAGAGAAAGCTGCTGCTCGGACTCTCATTTGCCATTTTTCATTTTCAGCTGTTCATACCTCGTCCACCTGCCCCCGGAGCAGCGATGAGATGCTTTGGCCGGATACACGACTCTCTGCTTTCCCTCTGCCAAACCAAGGTCAGGATTTCAATGGGGAGGAGGCTAATTAACTATTGGTCCGACTTGGACAGAAATTGCCTTGACAGTCTGTAATTAGCGATATAGGGGTCATACTGGATCAACCGCCGTGCTGGGATTCCCATGCTGTATGTAATTATCTCTGTAGTTTTAGCCTAGGGAGGTTTACATCCCTCTGAGTCAAAACCTCACCCCATCAAAGCAACGCGTCTGTGTTAAACTCAGAGATACATTTCCAGGTCTGGTTAAACCTACCTTTCAAAAGTATCTCGAGGCTTGCACGGGAGCTAGTCTTTTGCAGTGACCAAAACCAGCTGTCGCAAGTTCCACGTCACCAGCTCTCTGTGCTGTTAATTTGCTGACTACCTGTCAGCTGAAGGTGTCAGTTAAAACCTGTGCGCCGAAGATGGTGGCGGTGAACTCAGGAAGGCAGATCCACGAGCTGCGTGGTACTGGCACAGGTTGACAACGGAGAGAAAACCCGCAACAGAGAACCAATTATTTCATTATCTTCCAAGCTGCAAAGTGTTTTAAGGGGCAGATGCAAAATTTCTGGTCCTGAGAAACCCGTCAAACGAGCATAAATAAATGAGTACCATACAGGGTGCAGCGGAAGTGCTGATGCAGAAGCACAAATATGGGACGCTCAGAGCGGGTGTTTGACGAAGGGCGACGGCAGCGTGATGCTCGTGGCTGCAGTGCTCAGCTCCAGGGCAGCACGACGGGTGGCCAAGTGGACTTGGGCCTCTCAAACAGGGTTCACAGTATGCAGTGTGCTGCATGCGGAAAGGTCCAAGCCAGTCCCAAAAAAGAAAAAACAAAAACAAAAACAAAAACAAAGGAAAAGGTGCTTCTAAACCTCTTTCTTTCATGGGGGCTGCAGGCACCTGTCGCAGGGCCTGAGGGAAAACAGGGATGCCTGAGGGTGGTTCGGGCTTTTACATGAGAGAGAGATGCCCCAGAGCTCAGCGCCCTGATTTATTCCCCCTGGACATGGATTTCAGATCTCTCAGGCCTGCCTGTCCTGGGGAGGAGCCTTTAGGATCTGCGCAAAAGCAGAAATACTGTCACCACAGCTTTCTTTTAAATCAATGCAGCCTATTGACACCATGCTCTAACTGAGCTCGGAGTCCAGGCTGCTGCCAGGTCCTTAGCGATCTTAGTCTTAGCAGTCGAAGTTTTTGTTAACCTCCGCTTCATTTGACAGGGCAACGAAGACAGTTCTCTGTGTTATAAGTTTCATCACACTCATCGGTGCTTTTGTAGCTTTTACCCTGGCTATGAACTTTAGATGGAAACATCCGCAGAGTCCTCCGGCAAGTCTGTGATAGCCCAAAATGTAGCGCTGCTTCCGTGCTCCCGAGAGCATCAATTCAACAGCTACGCTGCCTTTGTCTTCTAAGTGCAGTTCAGGGTAATGGCATTGATCCGCTACATTCTTTATACTTTCAGAAACCAATAATAAGTATCTCTGCTTTAGGCAGAGACAAATATAAAACGCAGGTTTTTGCCGCGAAGGGCTTAGTCCACATCACAGATGATAGAAGATGAAGGGTAGACCTGAGAAAGGAAAAAATGAAGAAGGACAATGGGCAGCAGTGCAATCACACATAGGCTCTCTCCACGGAAAGAAATCTACTTTAATTGCCATTTCAAAAGTTTTATTTACCCTTAATGAGGGCTGAGAAAGAAATGAAGGACAAGAATTGAATGGCCAGAAATCAAAATGGTTAAAATGACTGAAAATGTTTTGAATTTAAACAAACAAACAAAAAAAGGGGAGCTGAGATTTTCAGATTTTTTTTTAACACGTGCACACTGAATGACTAGTGTTTGCCAAATTTTGCTCTGTATTTTGTTAGCATGAGATGGAATAAATGCTTTTCTAACATTGCAGGCCAGGCGGAAGCAAATCAGTAGTTCCCCTGGGGAAGGTCTTGGGGGAGGGGAGTTGGCAGTGAGCTCCACCGTTTCGGGCCAGCTGCAGAGAAATCTTGTCCTGCAAGCTGAAATATCAGATGCAGATCCCCAGCTGGTGGAAGTTGTCACAGCTCCCTTGAAGTTGATGAATCTGTGCCATTTTTTAAACAGCGAGCTCTAAAACTTTTGCGACGAGCTCTGATTACAGAGGACCATCATGACCATCCATAAAAAGGGCAAATTGGATTTTAGGATGTTTCTGATGAAGAATTTGGGGCAGAGTAAAGGTAAGAAAGAGTGTTACAGAGTCATTAGCAAAACCTCATTTGGAGTATAGCACAGAGACTTGGCCACTCGTGTTCCAGAAAAAATTAAATCACACTGAAACAGAGTCATTAGAAGACTGACGGTGATCTTATGGGAGCTTGGCTTGTTTGCCCTGGCAAAACAAAGCCTGAGAAAGGGGACAGGAGGGCTGTCTATAAATACATCAGTGGGTAAATATCACAGATAGACAGGCAAGAAGCTGTTTAAGCTGAAGGACAATGCTAGCACAAGAACAATCGGATATAAACAGGTCCTGAATAAATTTATGCTGGAAATCAGAAAAAGATATTTGATTCTTCTAGACATGAAAATCTTCAGCGCTGATAAGAAATAGTGAGGCAAACAACCCAACCATTTTTAGAGGGGAGTATAATGAATGGGTTAAAGTGATTATATGACTTGACTGCAGTAGCAGGGACTGGCCTTCACCCAGGCTCCGTTCCTCCACAGACTTTGCGTTATGCCTACCAGAATCAAAGGGGGCCAAGCATTCATCATGATGGATAAGGTTTAGTGAGAGAAGTCAAATAAGCAGAACCACAGTCAAAGCCATTCTCTCACTCAGCGTGAATGCTAATGACACTTGTTCATTGCCGCATGGAAAATTCACTTAGTAAACTAGGTTAATAGAAGAAAATCCTCCTCTCTGTGGTAATCCTCCTCTCAGGCCCATTGGGTTGGAAGCCACACGTAGTGACCCTTGGACATATCTTTGCAGAGTCCATTTCTATTAATATTTTTCAATCCTATGAAAGTTTGCTACAGATCTATACCTCTTTTGTTTTTAAACACGCAGCCATTAGCAGAGTGAAGTAGCATCCTGCTACCAGGGTGAATAACTTGTCCTCCCCTTTACTCCAAAGTCCTTGGCAGTCGACAGACAGTTTTCAAGATGTTTCTGAAGTACGGGAGGATGGAAGGGCAGCACGTGGGATGGGAGAGGGGAGGAGAACACAGAGATGCTGGAGGCTCTTGTTCAATGCGCTGAGCAAGAGCAACAAAATGTACAACTCTGCCATCAGCATGTTTATGATAACATTGCCACACTTTATTCCCAGTGCAAGTTGTGAGGAAAGAGGAAGAGGACTGGACAGGTAATTTGATGGGATTGGTCAGCTGCTGAGGTTTGCAAGAGGATTCTTATTCACAGTTGCACAAGCGGTCAACATTCTGTGTACGTGTGACGAAACTAGAAAACTGGATCTGTCTCCTTTCACGTGGGAAATTGCTGTCTCCCCATGGCACAGCAAGTGTTACTGTCTGCTGGGCCACCCTTGCTATTTTTTGGGTGCAGGGGATGGCTCTGGCCGGTACTGACAGCGGGGTGTGCTCAGGGGAGGGTTTCGGGAACCTGCTCCCTCTGGCACCCGGCCAGAGCCCCAGCCTGGCACGAAGCAAGGGCACCGCGTAACACCTGTCGGCTTGACCAAGCTCTCAAGTGCTCTCCGGACTATTTTTGCAGCAGATCATGTGAGATGAGGGAGCTTTTATTTTTAGTCCTACAGTACAATTTGTTGACAATGTCTATTTCCTATGCAGCAGGTATTGAGGTGCCAAGGCGATAGAAGCCTTTTAATGATCCGTCAATAAATGTTACAGTCAATAAACGTCACCATCTGCCTTACAGTTAGCATCTGCACCCTTCCAGCCCTCATAAGCCCATATTTATATTATATTTGTTTAGGTTATAGACCTTTGTATCATCACTGGTTCACTTCAGCTTTGCTTCTGACACTCCCAGTCAGCAGCAAGGTGTTCTCCAAGTGCTCTTTTTGAAGAAACCAAGTACAAAATGAACTCTTCCAGCACAAGCCCTGCTGAAGGCTTACCTAGCTTACTGGAGCTTTTTCTCCCCAGATTAAAGGGTTTGCACGGGTGCTGGGTACCCGTAGGAGGGTGCAGGGCCAGCTGGGGAAGCTCTCACCACCCCGTCAGACAGGACACACAGACGGCAGCAGCTCAAATCCTGTGCTTTGATGCAGAATCTCTGGGCACATCTGGCTGCTCTCTTTTTTGCTGATCAAAACTGCAGCCACCCGACGGAGTTGGATTATGGTGACGGCTATTCAGCTCAGCCCCGCTGCCTTTTTCTCTTTAAGGTCACCGTTATTTAAGAATCTCAGCCTTGTGTATTTTTCCTCGCTTTTATAAAGTCCTGTTTGCAGCGATTATCACTTTCAGTGCTCTTAATTTTGGCCAAATAAAACTACAAAGTGCACTCTGACAAGCAGCTTACCAAACAAGGTCTTCCAGAGGCCTTGAATCCTGAAGACCTACAACTTCATAAAAGCCAAGGTGCACGCACAGAGTCCCACCCCAGCTCATCAGAAAGGAGAAACAGAGTCACTGACATGCTGGATTTCCTAGAATTGCCAAGCTTAGGTGACATCATTGTTCAGCAAATAAACCATCTATAAGGGCTGCCCTCATATGCCATATGCCATATTCTCCTATGTCATATTCTCCTGGCGTATTTCAGGTGTAATCCCACTGAAGTTATTACCCCAAATAAAAATGCCCCTTGTAAGGAGAGCGTCGGGCTTTCATTAGTCAGTGGCCTTGTGTTAAACCTCGTGTTTCCAACAACGTAATGGGATATTCCTGCTTTTAAACACAAGAACTGGATTCTAAAACATTCTAAGAACCCTGAGCTGAAGATTGCCTGACATGTTTGTCTCCTTTTTCTTTGTCTGTGTTTGCTGTGCTCCCAATTGAGAGTTTCTGTATTCATGTAAAGCATATTTTGAAAGACAGCTCTGCAGTCATTGCTTCTGCATCTTTCAGCCAGTTTCCAGAAGGTGTATTCCAGCTCCTTATCAGATATAGCTTCAAAAAGGAAAGACATTGCATAGGCAAAACACAGACTCTTTTTAAATTAAGTGAGATACGTTTTATAGTGTTTACTTTGGATTTTCTAGGGCACCTTCAAAACACTGCCGATCACTATATATTTCTCCATGTATTTTCAGCATGTTACATGTGATGACTTGATGTGATGATATTTATAAGCCTGTATGACATTAATAAGTAACTGATATAATTGATTGACTCTATACCTAGTTACTTTTCAATCTGGAGAGTGTTTAGTCTCATCTCTATTAATAATCTCTATCTGATCAGTGAAACAGACCATGATAAAAGCTGTGTAAGAAAGCTTCCTTCTTTACTAATTGGACTAGACTTGGAAACCAGAGGCTTTCCTGGGAGCATTGCCTATTTTCCTCATAATTATTTGCATATTCAGTTCAGCAGCAAAACAAGTCTATAATTGTTCAGTTCAGAAATGAAAAGCTTCTTATCATATATGTCGGTGAGAAAAAAAACATGTGCAATCGCTACATCAATGCCAAATAGTACTAAATCAGTACTACCTGCACTAATTTAGGATTAGGAAATGTATTAAACAATAACTTATGAAGCAAAGGATGTTAAGGGAAGGAAACTGGCTGGAGACATTGTTTAACGTATCCTTGTTAGTACAAGGAGTTTTTCCACTGCTTAACATGTAAATTATATTCACCGTCTAATCACACCAATTGAGGCAATCTGAGGTAATTTAAACATTCAGAAATGTTTTGTAACCAATTTAGATTTGATATGTAACTCACAACGGTATTGACATCATCTTTAAATTTAATAATATGGGTGGGGTCAGACTAAATGTGAGCCTCCCGCTTTGATGTCTGACATAACTCCTGTACACAGAGATCCTCAAATGCTGCTTGGCTGTGCTGCTGTGGATTGAATGTCACGGCTTAATGCCACTGGGAAGAAATAGCACCACCAAAATAACTTGAGCTAGCTATTTAGCCTTCCAAATACATACTAGGAAATGAGAGAAAGCCTGCAAAAAACGGTGGGGTGGTGGTAAAAAAAAAAAAAAAAAAGGCCGAAATTGAGTGTAGTCCTTGCAATTCAAACCCACATTTTTTTCCTCATTATTTTGTCCCATCCAAACTCACAGGACTGTCTGGACCAGTAATGATTAATTTAACATCATTACATTCCAGTGTATATATTTGCGTCTACTGGTCAAGTATTTCTTGAAAATAGGATTATTTAATTTGTTGATATAGAGGTCAAATACCAAAGTTCATGCTCAGGCAACTTCTCACTAACTAACTAGGAGTTTTACATTAAAAAGGAGCGATGAAAAAATTCAAAGCCCACTTCTGGCTCTTACTTTATTTCAGTACAATTTCAGTACAAAACACAGGGAAAGTACTGGTTTAAACATGAAGTATGAAATCTCATATTATCTTTTACTGAAAAGACATCAGTGTGGTGGACATTTCATCTGTGGCAACTTCTGCCTGCAACTTCTGTAGACGAGAGTAAACCCTGCTATCAAATCTGTAGCTGAACAACATTTAAAAGGTAACACCCTATTTTCTCAGGTGCACTTTCCCAGGCTGTGGAGTTGATCACAGAAATATGTATAGGATGAGTACAGACACAGGACACAGACCTTCACTGGGACTGCTCCGTCTTTGACTTTGAGCTCATATGACTCAACTGATATGGCACAGAGGAGACTGAGGCACTGGAAAGCAGATCTTTCACAAACGGGCTCCCCTGTGCCAGTTTCAACTTCTTGTTCTTGACATTAAAGCTGTTCAGAAGTTAACTTCAAGCTTGGGTTGTTTTCTAAACCAGCAAGGAGAAAAATGCAATCAGCCACTGTCATGCCTGTACGACTGCGCTCCTTTTGCTCAAACCAACATGAAAATAAGTCTTTTGAACACATCTTCCATACAGACATGAAATATTTCAAGAGAAAAGGCAAGCATTGCTGTTTTCTGTCATTCATAACATTCTGAAATGGCAAATGAAAAGTCAGAGACATCATCACTCCTGCTATTTCCCTAAAAAAGGAACGGGACCATTGACCAGCTCCGATAAGGGAGCACCCCTCCAAATCTGTGCTTAGCATCTTTCCAGGAAGGATGCTTCTCTGTTGCTATAGAAGACTGATCATGCACCACCATGCACCATTGCACTGTCCTGCCATGTAGGGACCAGACCCAGAGACTCAGCTGGGTACGGAGGAAGTGCAAAATGATAAGAGAAACACCGATACATGAAGACTGCATGGTTTCCAGGCTCCTTACCTCATTCTGTTGAATATCAGTTTCATTTTGCCCAAATTAAAAGTCAATGGAGAGAACTCCAAGGGGAACTTTATAGGGATGTTCCTTCCTCTCTCTCTCTCTCCTCTTGATTTTAATGCATGAAGAAATAATTCATGTCCAGGGAAAATTGTTCTGAATCTCTCCAAATTTTGAACATTGATGTAAATGAAGGTTGGTCTTTATACAGAAGTTGCAAAAAATCATTAATTTAATAAATGAAACATTGCGTTTGGACCAGAGCTAAAAATTTTGCATACATGAAAAATAAGCAGTGAAAACAATAACGTAATGAATTCTGCAATTACTTGAGGTCTTTATTTATGCTCTCTAAGCTAGTATCCAACTTTCTTCAAAGGCCTTTGAAGACTCCAACTGGTGAGAATCACAGAATCACAGAATCTCCTAGACTGGAAAAGACCCGTAAGATCATCTAGTCCAATCGTTAACCTAACACTGACAAGCCCACCACTAAACCATGTCCCTGAGCACTATATCTACACGACCCTTAAATACCTCCAGGGATGGGGCCTCCACCACTGCCCTGGGTAACACGTTCCAATGCCTGATGACCCTTTCAGTAAAGAAATTCCTCCTAATATCCAATCTAAACTTCCCTTGGTGCAACTTGAAGCCATTTCCTCTTGTTCTATCACCTGTTACTTGACAGAACAGGTCGACTCCCACCTCTCTGCAATCTCCTTTCAGGTAGTTGTAGAGAGTGATAAGGTCTCCCCTCAGCCTCCTCTTCTCCAGACTAAACAACCCCAGTTCCCTCAGCTGCTCCTCATAAGACATGTGCTCCAGACGCCTCACCAGTTTCGTTGCCTTAATGAATTATGAATCAAATAGTCCAACACCATATATACTTATTTAAGCATTACATGAAAACACTCTGTAATACACGAAACACACAAGTGGTGTTCCCCAGGGCTCGGTGCTGGGGCCAGTTCTCTTTAACATCTTTATCAATGACCTGGATGAGGGAATCAAGTGTACCCTCAGTAAGTTTGCAGATGACACTAAGCTAGGCGGGTGTAGGGTAGGCTTGAGGGTAGGATGGCTCTACAGAGGGATCTGGACAGGCTGGACCGATGGGCTGAGGCCAATGGTATGAGGTTCAACAAGGCCAAGTGCTGGGTCCTGCACTTGGGTCACAACAACCCCATGCAGCGCTACAGGCCTGGGGCGGAGTGGCTGGAAAGCTGCCCGGCAAAGAAGGAGCTGGGGGTGTTGGTGGACAGACAGCTGCATATGAGCCAGCAGTGTGCCCAGGTGGCCAAGGCCAACGGCATCCTGGCCTGTATCAGGAGTAGCGTGGTGAGCAGGACTCGGGAAGTGATCATCCCCCTGTACTCGGCACTGGTGAGACCCCACCTCGACCACTGTGTTCAGTTCTGGGCCCCTCACTACAAGAAAGACATGGAGGTGCTGGAGCGTGTCCAGAGAAGGGCAATGAAGCTGGTGAGGGGTCTGGGGGACAAGTCTTATGAGGAACGACTGAAGGAACTGGGGCTGTTTAGCCTGAAGAAGAGGTGGCCGAGGGGAGACTTTATCACTCTCTACAAGTACCTGAAGGGGGGTTGCAGAGAGATGGGGACTGACCTCTTCTCCCTAGTGACAAGTGAGAGGACAAGAGGAAATGGGTTCAAGTTAAGTCAGGCGAGGTTTAGGTTGGATATTAGGAAAAATTTTTTCACTGAAAGGGTTATCCAGCATTGGAATAGGCTGCCCAGGGAGGTGGTGGATTCGCCATCCCTGGAGGTGTTTAAAAAGAAAAGGTAGACATGGTACTTGGGGATATGGTTTAGAAGTGGTTTTGTCAGGTTGGGTTAATGGTTGGACTTGATGATCTTAAAGGTCCCTTCCAACCTTAACGATTCTATGATTCTATGATTTGACGTAAGCAATAGTAGCTACAGAGTGACCCCACAATTTTTATTCAGTCCCTGATAAATACACTGAGATTTTTGCCTAAACAACTGTAAAAGCAGATCTTCTATAGTAGCAATGAAATATAATTAAATATTGGGTGACGAAATTGGATAGTCTTATTCACATGGAAAAGGACTTCACTCCTCAAAAAGACACAGCAGGACTATTTGAGGAGCAGCTACTATTCCATACAATGAAAAGATCAAAATTGGAGCCCAAGGCATGTTTATTCAAGACTCTGTTTGTAACTTTTAATTGGCAAAGCACAGGACAGATTATTTGCTTTATTTTAAAGTACATTTTAGGGGTTTACTTCTTAAATGGTATAAGTCTATCTGAAATATACATATACAAAATAACCTAATGAAATTAGAAAGAGAAATGATGGCACATCATGCCTGCAGGACTGCAAAGCTGGATATAATATAGCTGCCTCTTCCAAAGGGAGAACAAAATTCAGAAAAACTAAGCAAAGTTTGAAAGAATTCAAGTTTTTGTAGTAAAAAATTTGTTCTTTTACTAGCTTTGTAAACACTAGAACCGCACATAAGCAAATTTAGCTCCAACAAAGGCATTTCATTGTTTACTGTAAATTACAGCTGTATATACTTTAATCACCATTTCAAGCCAAGAAAAATCTTGTTTCAAGTTAAAGGACCTAAAAATAAGGTTACTGTCAAGAAATACTCACTTTTGTACCACGAACTTCGACAATGCCCTTTAGTCACAAGTCTAAGAATAAAAGAAAAAAAACCCCTTTGTGCTACAACTGTATTTCCTGTAACATATGTTTATGATTGAGGTATTTTGCTTGCACAGGATGTGCTCAGATGAAACGGAAATTGCCCCTCTGTAACAGCCAGTTGAGCTCCCAAAATAAAGTATAGATGAGTTTGCCGACCACAGTGTGATTAAACCTCAGCTCTCTACTCAGGCAGAGAGGTACTAATACACTGACAGCAGTAATGCCACAAATAATTTGAATATTTGGTTAATATTATAGAAAGATATTCTAGAATAAAATTAGATCTGCAGACAGCTATTCCTTTAAAGGCTTTAGAGGCTGCAAGCCTGCAGATGGATCCATGTCCAGCACGGCCAATAGCTACCATGATCTGTTTAAAGACAGAGGAGGTGTGTGGCACCGGTAGCACAAAAAAGTTAAGACAACTGTTTGAGAGAGGTGCTCAAATGGATGCTGAACTCTACATAAAAGTTGCATGTATGGGGTCTATGACAAACAGCCTGAAGCAAAAGGGGGGAAAAAAACCCAAGTTTTAAATCCACACAGAAACTTTATTTCTGCTATATTAACCCCCTGCTGCCTCGAGTGCTGAGTGTTAGAGTGTAGCCAGCTGGCCAAGGAAAGTGATTTTTCCTCTCTTTCTTGTCACGCCGTTTTCCTCACTTGAGGGGCTACATCTGGAGTAGCGCATCCCATCCTGGGCTCCCCAGTACCACAGACTCGCTGACAATCTGGAGCCACCCAGCGCAGGGCCACAAGGACAGTTCAGGGGCTGAAGCACACCACAGAAAAGGAGAGGCTGAGAAAGCTGGGCTTGCTTAGCCTGGGAAAGAGCTGGCTCCACATATCTCGTAGAGGAGATCAGACCAGATGCTTGTAGTTATTCAAAACCCAACCAGAGGAAGCCCTGCTTTGAGATGGAGGCTGGACTAGGGAACTCCAGAAGTCCCTTCTGACCCAAGTTATTCCATGATTCTGCTCTGGAATTATGTGAGATGAAGTGATCCAGGTCCACCTTGCAGGGAGTGCAGATGTTTCACCATGGACGTGGAAGGAGAGTACCACCACCAAGACCTACCTTCTTGGGGCAGACTCGTCAAACTCTACGCCAGCCAGTAGCACCAGTTGTCTTGCTAATTCAAAGCTAAGTCTTTTTGATGGACAAGATATATAGCCCTGCTGCCAAAGCTGTTTCCCTGGAAGGAACGGCACCTGCACAAAATCGTCCAGTCTGACATCCCAAAAGGGGAGGCAAATGCAAGGGATACCTACCTGCTTTTCAGCTGGAGAGCATTTTTATACTGGAGAGCTGAAAAAAAGAAATCAGTATTAAAAAAAATACTGAAATAAAGTATTTAAATTCTAATGACTTAGCAAAAATTATCGATTTACTGACTTTAGAAATCCTGTGTGTTTAGCAGTATGAATAAAATAATCCAGCTAAAATACAAAAGCAAGTTTTGATGATTCACTATCAAGAAGTTATTCAATGTGAACATTCTAATTTTAAGTACTTGAGGCAAAAATGAAAGAATGTTAATAACAACAGATACACATGCTAATGAAGCTATTCACTTCCGATTCCAAAGCTATTGCTACTGATAATAGCAAGGGGAAAGTGAGAATGCAAGAACGGAACAACAGCACAGTACACAAAATATATGACCTATGCAAAATGATGGAGCAAATCTTCAAATACATAGAAAAGCTATTGCAAACCAGATGGAAATAATGTGTTTTCCACGTCTGTGATGCATGAAATGAGAAAGAACAGGTTTAAACTGCAGCAAGGCAAATTCAGATTGGACACTGGAAAATGCCTTTGCAGCTTTTCTGGGGAGGTGCTGTGACCTAAGCATTGTTAGCAACCTTTAAGAAAACATGCAGCAAGTATCTGTCAGAAGTGATATATCTACACATGTTCCTGCCTGGCAACAGGAAGATGCACTAGATGAACTTTGATGTCCTTTCAAGTCCAATGATTTCATACAGAAGCTCCTATATATCAAACATAGGAATAAAAAAAAAAAATACTACTAAGTCGAAATTACAGTCCAAAACACAATCTGAACTAGAATTTCAGCTATAAATGAAAGATCAGTAATCAATGAGTTTTAAATAAAAATAGCTAATCTTTCCTCGTGATGCTATTTGCTAACTGAAATTCATAGTAGTCACCTTGATGTTAAAAAACTATATAGGAATAAGCTCAAGGCATTTTATTAGTCAGTACTGAATAAGCAGATGAGACAGAAGCCAGTTATCAAATGGAGCCTCCACAACTATGACTTAAGACCTGAACTGTGTTACGGAGAATGTCAGACTAAATAATCATCACTCTCCCTTCTGGTCTTAAAATGCAGGCATAAAACAGGATTTCTCTTTGGTCACCCACGACAAGAAAGACTCGAACAATTACAGTGATTGCTCATGATTTTGAAGGATGAGAGGTTGCGTTCCCAAGAATGGCTCTGATTTACTCTTCAAGAATTTTCAGGGAAACAAAACAAAACATAAGAATCCCAATTTGTTAGCATAGACTTCAAGATACAAGAAACAGCAGCCCAAAAATGATCCTCCAGGTGTTAGCAAGAGGCTCCATGATTTCTTTCGCAGCATGATGTTAGGCAACCAGCAGCATCTTTTCTTCTTTCTCTTCCTCTCAGCTATTTCAAGAGGTGACCTCATCCATGTATCTAATAAAATCATAAAAGCTCAAAAGCGTACTGTGCTGAGCTCACTGATGTTCTTAGCTCTGTCTCTTAATCATTACTTCTACGGCGCCTCCCCTTACCAGTAAGTGAGCTCAATGAATGGGAGTTAACTTCATTATATGTCTTTGCCAGAAGCAGCTTCTGCTTCCTGTCATGTTCCTGGCAGAGAAAGGCTCTCCCCAACTTTAACTGCAGAGTTCAGACTGCTGTGTACACGTGAATTTTACTAAAGCAGTGGACTGACTTTTATCAGTCCACACAGACTGATTTTACGCATACACGTGTGTAATAGTAGCTCAAACCAATATAGCCACTGCATGATTTTCTTAATTCTGTTGTAGTGTAATTGTCCTTCTGAATTTTAGCAAAGAACAAAGGCAACTATACAAGCTGTTAAAAAAAAGGTGTATTTGAAGGCTGACCTGGAGTAAATAAATAGTAACAAATCAAAAAATGTTTATATAAAGGTCTTACAAAATATCCAAGCATAACTAACAATTAAATAAACCTGTTAATTTTGTAATTGTTAAAACAAGGTTAAAAAAAAAAAAGAATAATCCTTCTCAAGACTCAGTCAGTGGTATTTAAACAAATATCTTAAAAATATCAGGTAAGAAACAAGCCCTTTAGGCAACATTTCTTATTGACTTTTCCCTAGCATCTAGCTATATATATAGCAGTGTTGTTTGCACACGTAAAGCTTATAGCACAAGCAGAAATTACCCTGTGCCTTTATTTGTGTTTGCACAATTAGGAACAATTTTTGAAAATATAAGAGCCACAGAGTTGTAGCAAACTCACTGAAAGAAGCAAATATGAACGGTGTCTTCCCTAAGAATATACCACCTTATGTACAGCTATTAATTACTTTTATTTAGTTGGAAGTTAACATGGTATATATAAACTATCTTAGGTGTCTTACCCAGCACCAGTGCCGGTACTAGCTGGGCACCCACACCAGTAAATGAAGAGAAGGCTCAGGATCAAAGCCCGAATACCCGAGTATGATCTTTGCCTCTCTTGACTCCAGTCAAAAGGCACATTATCTTCTTCTGTTTTGCTTGATGCTCTCTCCCTCCTTCATATTTACTTTATTTATCCCTTGTGGTTTTTTTCCTCTTCTTCTTTTGCCATTACTGGTAGTTACTGTGAAAATGTAAGTTTTTCTTTCCAGAGGGATTTAACTACATGCACACAGAAAGCAGTAGTTGGTACTGCCAAAACCACTTCTGTAACCAGAGTTTGGCCAAGCTCAGGATTTTAAGGGACACACAATGCCAGCAAGGATTAAATGCCAATTAACACCTTGGACACTTTTAAAAAATATGTTTACTAGAAATCAGATGTTTTGGTTGGGAGAAAAACTTGATATTTAGTCTGCTCTTAAAAACTAACCAGTAAGACTGGTAAAACTACCTTCTGATGGGAAAGTGTGACACTGACAAGTACAAATTTCCCTTGAAATCTGATTTTTAACAAAAAATGCTAAAAGTTTTTTAAAATTATCCTTGATTTTTAAAATGAAAGTACTTTGGTTTTCCCAACTTTTAAGCCAGAATCCAGTGGCATTTTCAATCAAAAGTTTTACTTTTATATAGCGGTCCATACCTCCAAATCTGCTCGGATGCATTGTCCAGTTTACCCTAGAGATACGTGGAATATTTCTTCCTTTGAAAAAAAAAACCAGGCTTTTTGTTCCCATTGTTTTTTGTTGCCATGGCCTCCCCTTAATAATTATTAGAGGCCTTATTTTGATGTAGTGGTTCAGGCATGTTCTCAGCTGTACCTCATATAAGGGGAATAAATGCTTCTGGGCTTGGTCCAGTTTGGTATTTTTATCCTTGATTTTTTTCTGTCCTTTTATCCCTGACTTCCAGTTGTGTGGTTTCTGCCAGGGACTGGTAACTACAATGGCAGCAGTTCGCTGGCCTAAACAGTCATTCAAACAATTTCCAAAATGTAAAAGCTCTCTACCAGCTAAAGAAGAAAAAAAACCCAGCGCTCCACCTGTTCCAAATGTAAACGTTAGCTCACAGGTTACAGTTTGGAAACCCCTGCCCAGCACGGACACACTGAATCAGCACATCCCTCAGCTGCCTTGGCCACGTCTCCAGGTCTTGAGCAGGGCCCTGACAGCAGAGCGTGCCAACCATCTTCACGCCATGCCAGTCCCTCTGCAGATGGGCTGCACATCCCTGGAAGCTGCACCCAGGGAGACTGCTACAGGTTATGGCTGATTCTGCCCCAAAGTGTTCAAATAGGCAGCAGAGCCAAATGTAAGGCAGAGGAGCGGAGGGCAGATTTCCTGCGCAATGAAGCGATGACCAGCCGGAGAAGTGGAAACAGAGACAGCAACTGCAGTTTAAAAAAAGAAAGGTCTTGTGATTAATGGATGTGGGCTCCACACCCAGACAGGGATGCCTGAGTTTGATTCATCTTTGAGGCTCTAGAGTGTCAGCATAAAGTAATATACGATCAACAGAGTCCAAGCAGGCAACATGTATGTTTAATAAATAGCTGAAAATAATAACAAAAATTTGACAGTGTCCATAGCTGCATATTTGGCAGCTTAGAAAAAGCATGAATGATTTTACAAACTGCTGCTCAGATACAGTGACAACATTCAGCTGTCTAGGTCACTCAATTGGACATTTAGCCCTATCTGCACCATCCTTCAAGACAGTAACGCGAACCCATTACTAAACATGATCCTGAAGTGTCAGCAGTACAAAAAACACATTTATCCTTCGCTACACTTGAAGAGCTTCACATTTTATTGGAAATATTATACAGATAAAACATATTTGCAACACGGAGATGGATAGATACATGGTCAAATTCGGATGATTTGAAGCAACACATCAATCAGGATTTGCATTAAGCTTGCTCTTCCTCTTCTCCATGCAACTTTCCCAGTCATGTGACATGATGTAAAATATCAGAGAACATATAGCTCCCGTATAGGGACTCATTTTAAGTGGCACACCAAATTTTATACAATCTTTTGACATCTGCAGATCTGTTTAGAATTTTTTAATTTATATATACTTACATCTTGGTCCTCCAAATAAATTTATGAAGGGCAGCATTTATCATTTTCAGGACAAGCCTTTTATGAATCCTACCAAGACAAATTTTGCCAGTTTACAAAACACTTCAGAAATAATATCACCATCTCTATGAATTGGCAGAATTTCATCCATCTTTGATGTAGATGTAAGACTTAGCAGAACATAGAAAACCCAGCTCCCTGTCAGCAGATTAAGAGTAATAAAAGATAGCTCTCTGGAGGAATGGCAGATAAGGAAATCAGTAGTATTCACAAATCTTACTTCAAATCTTCATCAGAAATGAAACAAGCTTAAAAAAATCATGAGATTGGCTTTAAAATAATGAGATTTGAAATATGAATAAATTTGGAGTTATTTCTCTGCCGTTGAGATTTTGAGCCTCTAGAGTGTGCTCCAGTCATATTTTCAAGCATTTCCTTAGAAACTGGAATGTGTAGATACTTTATTTCCAATGAAGGCTGAGATGCATTTATAAGGCTAATAATTCAGAAGTTGAGGCCACCAGAGAAATGTGAAGTTTAAAAAAAAAAATCCTAAAATTACGTGATTAGCAACACGGTAGAATATTATAAATGTAATAGAGGAGAAAATAACCAAACTAAGAAAAGGCCTGGAAATGCATAAGCATTCCTGAAAAGATTAAGAAAAAGTTCTAGTGGTGCCAAGGAACATAAACTCCAAAATTTAGAGGGTAACTTAGCAGGCCACTTGGTATACCAGTTCAGTTATCCTCTCAATAAGCATTAATAACAACCAACTGCAGAAAAAAAGAGACTTATCATGATTTCTAATGCTCTGCGCCTTTACAAATTCTGAATTGATTCCTCAAATATAAAAAGAATGGGCTTGCAAAAAGTTTCAGATTCGTTTTCCAGTAATTCATTCTCAGCTCCTTTTATTTGCCCTCCAAGGCTCTTCCTACATTATTTCTAATATTTTCAGGCACTTCCCTCCAATATCTAGGGCAATGACTTTACTTGGATTCAAAAGAAAACAGGTTTTTAAACAATCATGGAATGCAGAACTGCCCAGGTTGGAAATGCCCTTGAAAGATCATCTGGCCCAACCTTTCATGGGGAAAGGGAGCCTCGATCAGTTTATCTAGCACTCTGTCAGATCACATCTTGAAAACCTCCAGTGATGGGGATTGTACCCCGACCCTGGGGAGGTTGCTCCAGTGAATGATTGTCTCACTGTAAAATAATTTCTTTCTTATATCAAGATGAAAACTCTCTCAGTGCCAACTTGTACCCGTTGCCCCTTGTCCTCTCCACATGGCTCCTTGTGCAGAGAGAACCTCTGTCCTCTTTGTAGCCACCCTTTAAGTGGCAGCTGGAATGCTGTGATGAGGTCTCCCCTGAGCCTTCTCTTCTCCTTGGAGAAAAGATGTAACTCCTTCAGTCTGTCCTCATAGGGCAGGCTCTCCAGCCCACTGATCATCTTTGTGGCCCTCCTTTGGACGCCCTCCAGTCTGTCCATGTCTTTCTTGAATTATGCAGACCAGAACAGGACACAGTATTCCAGGTGTGGCTGGACAAGCACTGAGTAGAGTGGGATGATTGCACCTCTATCTTTGCTAATCATGACCCAGCAGATACAGCCCAGGATCCAATTTGCCTTGGTTGTTGCAGCGGCACACTGCTGACTCCTGTTCAGCTTGTTGTCCACCAGGACCCAAGGTCCCTTTCAGCAAGGCTGCTCCCCAGCCACACAGATCTTAGCCTGTACTGGGCTCTTGGTTATCCTGTCCCAGGTGCAGGACTTGGCACTTGTCTTTGTTAAACTCCACACTGCTCTTGTTGGCCCACTCCTCCAGCCTGTCCAGGTCCCTCAGTAAGATGTGTCCAGCTCACCATCCAGTTTGCTGTCATCAGCAAACTTGGTGAGAGTGCTTTCAGTCCCGTCATCCAGACCATTTATGAAGATGTTGAACAGCGTGGGGCCCTTTGTCTGTCCCTGGGGGATGCCACTTGTGGCAGGCTTCCAGCCTGAGTAAAAACCATTGATCAGCACTCTCTGAGTGCAATATGTTAGCCAATTTCCTACCCACCTCACAGACCACCCATCCAACCTGTATCTTGCCAGTTTGTGCAGGAGAAGTTTGTGGAAAACAGCATTGAATGCTTTGCTGAAGCCCAACAAGAGACTGAAGTTTTAAGGAAAATGCCAAATGTTGGCATAGAATCAGGAAGGTCCCTGCATCTTCTAACCTGAGCATTAACTCGAGACCAAACCGTCATGAGACGGCAGTGCCTGTTGGCTCTCTGAAGTCCACCCTGAGTCTCAACTGTTATGTTTACAAATAAGAAAGGAAAATTCTGTATTATGCATTAGATGTGGAATACAAATTAACCATGCCAATAAACTCCTAATTTACCCAGCAGTTCTTCGATAAGTATGTAGAATTAACCACAGTAACATGCATAAGTATATTCAATTAATATTTGTTCATTGGCATGACACATTTGCTAACTGGATGACTATAATTTGATAAGCTAGAAGCTTCTAAGGGGGGGAAACAGGCAGAGTCCTGTACGCACTGCTGTCACGTATTCAGACTCAAAGGTGGCCAGTTTATTTTCTATGCAGAGTTCATGTAAATCTGAACCCACACATTTTAAAAATGGTCATTTTTCCTACTGTCCCCAAGTTGAAAGTATAGCCCTTCAGATTCTCCTCAAGCTTCCCACATCACACAGTCGATAGGCTTCAACAAGAAGTATGAATACTTCTGCCCTCAACTTGGCCTATAGCCAAGTGTCTAAAACACTCCTATAGGCAGTAGATGTATGTCTGACTTCTCAGCGTGCACCTGCATCTGCCACTTGTGATGTGCGTGCTGTAACTTCCAAAAATCAATGATGTACTGAGATTTCTTCTAATGACCTGGGAATAGTATGAGTTGCTATCAGATTCATTTTTCTGTAACTTAAACCTATGGATTTACCTATTAATGAAGGTACTATTTAACTTAGGTCAGTAAATGAACATGGAAATTCTTCCTATTTTGCATAATATGAAAGAATAAAAATTCAACCACCCCTTAAAAACTAGATAGACTCAGATCTGGAAGCAGGTAATTGTTGAATTGTGAGATATGACTCCCCGACCATGAGATGTAAGTCACCCAGCCCTCAACCCAGGTAACACTCCCATAGATTTGTTCTGGAGATTTACTTAAGCACTCACTTCGGTATTCATGTATACACACTTTACTGTGCAAAGCCATGCTTTCAAGCAGGCTGGAATGGAGCCAGATTTCTTCACACAGTATGGAAACACAGATGTCCCAAGGGAGAAAACTTACTGCCCAGAGTCTGACAAACTCTCTTCCAGATGCAAAAAGCAGTTCAAAAGCACGCAGGTGTGGCAGAGGGGCCGGGAGAGAATGAATTACAAGGGATGGTGAAAATATCATGGCAGAGACACGGGCAGGAAAGAAGCCCACGTTACGGTAGGACTTCAGGGTGCGTGGCAAATCGGTTACAGTGTCTCGTACAGAAAGAAATGAACAGGAACTGGCATTGGCTTCCATTTTCCCCATTCATACCCCATGCAGGGCTCCATCAGAATAGCAAACACAATGCCTCAGCTCTAAACCGGTACACAATAGCCCCATACCAAGGCTGTCGATCTTGGAGAGCCTTTAGCTTCTGCAGTCTCTTGATTAGGTCCCTGATTAGGACTTTTTCACAGTGCTAACACAAAGACGTACTTTTCTACCCAGCGAGTTAGGCTATGTCCTCCCCTTCCTTACACCCGCGGCATGAGCTTTAAATATTAGAAAGACAAGGAGCTTGAAAACACTTCTGAAGCAAGCACCATAATTCAACACCATTGTGAATTTCATTATTTAAATAAAATACTATTAATAAGCAAATCTCACGTTGTTCATGAAACTGTACATCAGCTAGTATGTAGTCAAAGTAATTTTTAGCCGAGCTAAAACAGAATAGAACACAGGCTGGTAAATACCAGAAAGCTGGTATTTATATTGAGTTCACAGGGCACTTCTCACTGGTACAATGTACAAAGAACCAAAAAAACTGTGCTTTTATGAAGCAACTAATGAGGAGTGCTACTGAATGCACACTGCTAGCGAGCTCACTCGGTGATTGACCTTATAATCATCAACTATAGGAACACGTGTATGCAGTCAAATAACACATCCATAAAGAATCAAGTTGAAAACAACCCAGGGCATATGATTTTGGCCACTCTAAAAAATGACAGCATCTAAAATACTCAGGAATTATAGTAAAAAGCATAAAGGGGAATCAATGTGAAAGCAGGATGGAATTGGATCCAAAAAGTGTGAGTGAGTGACAATGAGATAGATGACTTTTCAGCCCTCGGTTGCCAAAATAGTCTTGGTAGTCAGTGAAAATAATTACTACCTGATAGCTGTTTATTATGACTTGCAAGCGAACCATCCCAACAGTCTCTAGCCAAGTCTCCATGGGACGGTGCATACGCTGCTGAATTATTGTTGCATTTGGTATCGTTTCTGCCAGAGTATGAACTACCTAAAGATGAACTTTCCCTTTTGCCACAAAAAATAGGTGATCTTCAGAAGCTGTGCGAATGCCCTGATGGTGCAGAGTGAAGACGGACTGTTGCCTCTTTTTTGTACTGGCTCATGCTCCAGAGCACGCAAGCACCTGTAACATTCTTCTCGAGGCACGGCAACCAACAAGCTGGTTCCTTCAGTTCCTCATCTCACGCAAAAATACACCATCCCTCTCTCAGTTCATTAATCTCCACCTGTTTTCCTTCAAAGCTAAAGTCAACTCCTTCCTTACACTCATGCAAAAACCATATAAATTCTGCAGCTGAGTTGCCTTGACTCATATAAAACTCCATCAATTTCTTAGTATTATCCAATAAGTTTCTTATAAGTGTCTATCACAGTTTCCTATGCCTTTATCGAACGTGCCAGGCAACTGATTTAAACCTGCTTGATTCTTAAGTTCGGATGGGTAAGAGTTCAACAAATACGAGCAAAGGCAGATCACATGTAAAGTACAGACTGTATATTAGTGAGCATTTCTAGCTGTAAGAAAATGTAGGGCAAAAGTCTTGACCTAATTATATATATATCCGTGTTGCAATACACATTTCCTTGCCCAGCTATAGTAGCATAGGTCACTGCCTTTCTCCTAAAAACCTACCAAGAACCAGTCAGGGTCCTAAGCATGACTATAAGAAGCCACACAAACTGTTCTCACTTATTCATGTGATAACTTCTGTATCTTGTGAGATGGTTTTGTGACAATAAAAACACCTCTGATTCTTACAGTTGTTGTCAAATATGACCAAGCCATAAGAAACTAAGTTCAATTTTCTACTAAAACACCTAAAATTCTGTCCTAAAGCTACATATGTTTATCTCAGCAACTGTACTGCAGATTTCTCCAACTTTCTGAAAGAATTTTGTGAAACTCAGCTGAACTAGAAGAACTGTGTTTTGGTCTCTTACTAGATATTCCCAACAGAAGAACACCAAAAATGGAGTGACTTTTCTAATATGCTGATTACTTCATGATTCCCTTTCCCCAGCCCTCCTGTAACTATCAGCTGCTCTAAACACCAAAGCAACCATATGTTGATGCAGAATGTTCCTTTATTAAAACGCTGACCTTTCCTCTAGACTGGCTGCAGGCACAGAAGTTCAGCCTAAAAAGCTCGTTCAACATTTGTGTCTAGACATACACTCTTCAACATACTGCGCATCCATAGATGGGCTTTTCACTCTCTGCACTTCTGACCATCTGTTGGGAGGGCAGGATGCCCACTGATAAGTTAGCCAGAATCTGTGTCCGTTGCCAAAGGAAGGGGATATATAGTCCTGCAAGTGACAGCTGCTTCACCAGAAGCCCTTTTCTCTCTGAACAATGTTTCTGTTTAATCTCGGCCACACTTGTTAAGAATAGCGTTTAAGAGACAAACTAATGAAAAAAAACTGGAAAGCATTGGAAAGGAAGGGAAATGTAACGATGGTCAGCATAAGAGTACATTTCACAGACCTATGGAGAATTCTTTTAGTATTAAAATGACAGAAATATTGGAAGAAAATTGTAGGTGCTCTGGCTATACGGGCAATCTCATGGCAGATGAAGTCACCGGGGGATAAAGTGAACCACAAAGGACTCGCTATAACTTAGCCCAAGACAACAGCTGTGCTCTTAAAGAGAACAGTGAAAGGAAAGGCACAATAATAATAATAATAGTATGACATCTTTTCACGGGTATGAAAGATAGAAAAAAAGAGCAAAGCCATTATGTACTCTTAAAAAAATCTTATTGATTCAGTGACACTTGACAGTTCATGTGTGGGAGGAGGGACATCAAATGATGCAGGTTGCCTGTCTTCTGCTCGTAGCCTTAGCGTGTTGAGCCAAACTGGCACATCTAGAAGTTGAGTCCATAACGTAGAGCAAAAACTATTCAATCCACTAACATTCATGAGATTCCTGCAACAAAACACGAAGTCTCTGACAGTTGCATCCCAAACAGACTTGAGAAGTATTACCAACAAATGGGAAAGAGAAACAACAACAAAGGAAGAAAAGAGACAGAGACCGTCAAGGAGACATTAGTACTTACAGAAACAGAGAGATTAGTATGATTCATTGACTGTTATTCCTGGAACAGTCAATGAAAGGAGAGGATATAATCCAACAAAATACAAAATTGGTCTCAAAGCACCATTGACCATATCCACTGAATCTTTTGTGCATTAAGCACATACCTCACATGTAGAAATACACACTGTAGACATCTAAATTTAGCTCTGAATCTGTAGCTGACTCCCACTCTAAGAGTTCTGATTCACGATTAGAGCTGACTTCTTCTGGATGTGTGTTTCATCCGAACCTGTAGGTGGGTTAAGGCAAGGGCATACACTCGCACCAAAGCGCCTGGAAATGCTCCTGAGCTTCTCAGCACAGAATACAAAATAACTTTGTTCCCATCCAACATCTTGACTCTTTTGGGCCATTGATAAAAGTCCTGTCTCCCTTTCCCTAGAGATTTTTCGTTCTGTTGCAATCACATCTTGGTTGGAGAGCAGCTGCTGAAGCACTACAGTTGGCGGACCAATGTTTTAAGGTAAGCCAAAGATGATTTGGGGTTACCTTAATATGCTCGGCTGCAAGTTATAGAAATTCAGCAGCTGCTACATGAGCAGCTGAACCATCTCTGCACCGAGGGTGCAAAACTGCATGTCATGGGATGGAAAGGACAGCTGGGAGCAGGAAATGTCACAGCCATCGCTAGGTTGACCATCACCACTTGTGAGTCAGCACCCTCACTACTCCTACTCTTGACACACTGCTCTTATAAATAGGTAGTTCTGAGAGACAAGGTTTCCCATTTCCATTCCATTTCCATGGAATTTCCATTTCCAGCAGCACGTCATCTGTATAATAGTAACTGTAAAACCTAGGTAATGCTATAACACATATATTGTGCAAGAATTACCTCAGTATTGCAAGAAAAAAATCATAAAGCATCATACAAACTCTTGACAGTTATGGGTTTTCTCATAATATAAGACACAGGGGAAAACTGAGTTACTCTCAGTTAAACTGCCTGGCAGTAAAACCATGGAAATCTTGAATAAAACTGAGCTAACGCTTCTAGGAAATAGCTAAGTATGTCCCAAATCTAGACTGTTGAATTAAACTCGAATAACGGAATTTATTGCATAAGACCTGGCCTGGCAGAGCTCTTTAGTGTTTGGTCACAATGGCCCAAATAGGCGGCTAGAGGGGAGAAACATAAAGTTAGGCTCAAACAATCATTAGGATTTTCCTTCCTGATTCTCATTTCCAGGAGACGTCCTATTCATTTGAGACTCTAGCACTGTGCCTGCTCCCAAACTGTCTGCTAGCTACATCTCCCTTCAGAAGCTTTGCTCCTAAAGTCACTACAGGCCTGATCCCTGATTATCCTTACCATTCCCCAGTGAATTTCTGAATTCCTGTTCCTCTTTTAGTTAAGCTTTTTCCCAAAACTGAGAAGTTTAAATATAGTCTCTTTTCATCCCAAGCCCTATACGTTTTGGAAAGCATGCAGATTCCCAGACAAGGTTCCAAATACACACGGTACGTGCAGAACTTTAACTTCTGAGGTCACACACCTCAACACATTTAGTCTAGAATCTTTGAAAACATCAACAGTAGCATGCATCCTTCTTTTTTTCCTAGCATTTTTAGTGAAAACTGAAGGTTGAACAGACATTGACAATGAACCATAAATATTTTAGTCTTTGGTCAAGGATGAGACAGACTGGCAGAGCAGGGATTCTCAACAGTGTGTTCCTGCTGCTGTCTTTGCCGTTTCTGTTCAAGGGATGAACTTGACTCCTCAGTGTGGTACCATCACTTGTATATAGCGCAGCTCGGAGAGTAGGGGAAACCCAGGTCAGAGCAGATTTTCTCCTTGCCCTCCCTCTAGAATGGATATGGATCCACTTGATCCATGGTAGTGGCAGCTGGACAAGAGCAAACTGGATGTAGAGCAGAAGAGTGGCACAGTGTGAATCTGTTCAGAATGGAATTCAAACCAGACAGTATACTGAATTTAGATGGCCTGAACTAGCCAATAGTGATGCTGGGGGAAAGAGCATCACATATGTCTTATGCCATATGTACCTCTGAAATTGCTGGGCCTTAATCTGAGCTCCAGTGAGGTGAGTGCTAGTAGTTAGTCACCGACATTGTTCCCTTCAAAAGACAGCAGAAATACTTTTAGAAGAAGAGGAAACACGACAGTGCTGCTTTTCCTTTAGGGACTAGCTATCACCAGGTGAGAGAGCAGGAATCCACAAGTTCACAGTCACACACACAAAAAAATCAGAACTATGATTTTCAAAAGTGAAAAATATTCCTGCTTGATTCTGAAATACAGGTGAACAAGTAATTGTTTAGGTTATGATTTATGAAACGAATACAAATCATAAATTGCATTAAGCTAAGAAAATAGGTTAATAAATGTTACCTCATATTGCCAAAATTTCACATAATGTTACGCTTGTGGAAAGCAAAGAACTATTGTTTTGTATAACTGTATGTATCACAACTGACTGGAATTCCTTCAATGCCCATTTGCTTATAACACCAAATTTTGGGGTTATTTGAGCCAAATGGCTCTTATCCATGCACAGTGCTTTATTTTCCTAGCATTTAACTGAGAAAGACCAAAGCATTTCCCAAACATACAGCAGACTTATAGCTTGTACTTTTGTTTGTTTGTTTGTTTTTCAGTAGTAATATGCCTTATGATATGAATATATTAGTTTTAGTATCAAAGATTTTTCACGGTTGACGTATTAGAGAAACATGTAAGCTTTTGTTTATGCATTTCTATGCCCCCAGCTTGTAGTAGCTGAGCACTTCACATGAATGATACTTTGCCTCACAAACCTTGGGGAATGATGGAGTCCCAGCAGTTCTCCTAGACTTTATTTTCCCAGTGAATATGGACCTAGGCACAGACCCACGGAAGTTTTTAAGAAAGTAACTGCTATTTGAAGTTGATTTCAGCTGCTATCAATAGGAGAAAGAAGCCTTTGTGGATCTGGACCAGTAGGTCTTATCCAGGATAACACACGAAATCTGTAACAGCGGATGAACCAAACCTGTTCTACCATAATGCAGGCCGGTATCCTAAACACTTGGATATTCCTCAGCTTCTCAAATGCTTGAAGGTCAAGGCTGATTTGCAAGTTGGGTCATTCATTTCATGACTGTGATAGGCAGACAATTATTCCCCACACAGGGAGAAAATTATGTGTGTTTCAAAAAAGATAACACATTTTAGACACTGAATGGTACTATCCATCATCGTAAAACCTGGCATGGCTAAAGATTCCAGCATTAACTTTCATGACAACATGTGATATCAGACTCTCATGCCCTGTCTGATTGCTTAAAATAACACATTGCCATTCCTTTGGGGTTACACAATTACTTTATGTTGATATAAATAATGGCTGTGGTTTAAGCTTCCTTGTAAGATGCTCCATAAAGCTTGCTAGGTCTAATTTCACAAACTTCTTCAGAATGGCAGCACCAAAACTAAATAAAACACATCTTATTTTCTGCCTAAAATGTATGTTTATCTGTCAGAGAAAGTCTGGTCAATAAACAGAGTATCTGCATGTTAGGATATCAGATTTTGATACAAGAATGTCGCTACTACAGCTGGAGTCAGAGCATCTGCTACAATAAATACTACTACACGGAGATGCTTCCAGGTTAGCATGCTGGTTTGCACTGCCTAAAGCTTTGGCTTCCAGGTCAGTTTTTACCTTTGATACCTTCTGCTCAGAACTGTGTTATTTCAGAAAGTATCCTAATATGCCTAGCAGATAGAGGAAAATGGACTCAAGTTGCACATAAGGCAAGGTCTTCACAGTAACAGACGACATACCTCAATTTAGGCTGTAATTCCTTCAGTCCAGCTGGCACAAATTTATCTAGTAAAATTACCAATCTAATTAACAAACTTAGTATTTCGGTTTAAAGCTGTTCTGTTATTTTGGCAAGGCCAGTGAAAATTCACCTCGTTCCAGTTAGATCAGAACCTGGACTTAGATATTGCAGAAGAGATGGCACTGGTGCAGGACCGGCTGGTGTCCGCAAGAATCGAGGGTGTTCAATAGCTTTTTAGCGGTGTTTAGCTGGGTTACATGATGCCTAGCGTCTACTGGATACGTTAAAAAAAACATGCTGTGCTTCTTAAGATTTAAATTTAAAGTCTTGTAAAAAGAAAAAGGAACAAACATTCACTTGTTATGATATAATACCGAAGTAAATGAAAAAAAGAGACAACACTTCACTGGAGGTGAATTCACAGGAAATACCACTGATTAACTTCCACCAGACTGTTGCATTGCATATTCAGTACCACGCATATGATATCTGAACGCTTTTCAGGGTGCAAGTAGAGTTCATAATACTGCATATATGTATGAAAAGTCTCTCTGTACAAAAAGGATTTTATTTTTAGCAAACCAGTAGCTTACTATTGAAGCAAAAGGTTTCAGTCAAGCAAATTAGACATTCATTCAATATGCCAAAGTGGAAAAAGAAGCAGGGAGACAAAAAGTTTCTTGTTTGGATGAATTTCCAGATGATGGCATTACAACATCCTCTTCCAGATTCTCCATTTTACTATTTCATAACTCAGTTTAAAATTCTTTCCTTACTGTTTCGAATAAAACCATTTCTGATTGGAAAATCAGTGTAATCCTTGTTAATAGGCACAAAATAATCTATACAAAGTAGAAAGGTACCTTTAAGGCTGATCTGCTATAAGCTTACATAAACAGTGGACAGCAGTGATTTATACCTAGGGAAAATCTTACCCTACTTCTTGTTTATTAATATGGAAATGCTGACCTAGGTAAAAAAAAACATATTTATGACTACAAATTCACCTAGCAACAAGAAATCTCTGCAAATTGAATCCAGGTAATTCTAATAAACTCAGTTCAGTTCTGTTGTTATGTGAGGATACACTGATACTTTTCAATGGTTTTTGTAGAGTCTGGATATTAGAGGGAATATAATACTTTAAAAATGTACTCTCTTCCAAGCAGTTCATTCTCATATTTGATATTTTAACTTCATTCCATTCTGCATTTCTTATAATGCAGATTTATTCTCCTCAGAATACACTACAAGTGCCAAAATTCTTGACTTTTACACTTCTTAACGTCAAAGAAATAGCACAATTACAGCAATCTAGTACCTACGTCTGATTTCAGTTTCAACAAATAAATCCATGGTTTTGCAGAAACACATCAAAAAAATAAGATTTTGCTTCAAGTCCCACTCAATACGTAGAGACAGAGGTCTGGCTGTTGTTCTTGACAACTGGGGTGGTTCCCATCAGAGATGCACAGAGACTCATTTTTTTAAAGACTTTTTGCATCCTAACAGATAGGGAAATGAGGCAGGTTAACTATGAAACCACTGTTATTCTGTTATATTTAATCCATTATCTTTCAAAATCCTGCACATTTAAAGACTTACTTCCCTATATATCAGCTGATTATTTGTGTCAAAAATAATCCCATATATATTTTTTCTCCCTTATTCCAGTGCTCAGAATAATCATCGCTGTTCTGCCAGCATCACTTTTGGAGGGAAGATACACTTGCTTGCTTTTCACTGATTTCCTAAGCAAGAATCCTCTCCCGTTTTTTTCAATACAGAGACTGTGTCTCCTTTACTAGATGCAAGATAGAGAACAGTAATTGAAATGGAAAATAAAGATCTATGATTATGCCTCAAACAACTGTGAATTATAGTTGCCTACATCAGTTCAAATACAAGCTTACAGAAAGATTATGTCAAAATCTTATATGGTATGATACTGTTGATTATGTTCTCTACAAGCATGCTGCTTCATTCAACGAAACTGTTTTCTCAAATACCAAAACACCACCTGACTTTTTGATCTTTTTTAGAGCAACACTGGAAATATTCTTTCCATTTCAAGAAAAATGACAATTTTAAAGTCTTCTCTTTAATTGGGGGAAAAAAAGCAAAAACCTCAGTAAAAAGAAAAATACTTTTAAAAAAGAGCTTAAACCATGAAAATCAAATTAAGCGTCTTGCTTAATAATTTTAAAACATTTAACTTTTAATTCAATGTTTTGAACTATTTTAATAATTTTGAAATAAAACATCATTTTAAGGAAATCAGATTGTCATTTAAATGTTACATTTCCAGTTTTAAAGCAAAGAAATCATATTCTGAAGGAAAAAAAAAAGTTCAGACATGTTTTCAGTCAAAAAGTGGGACTTTTCCTCTAGTTAATTGATATTTTCTGATTGAAAATTCAATAAGGTCTAACTTTAATCCAATGGCCCAAATACTTTCCCAAAACAATTTTTTACATTGTATTCCCAAATCAGCTATAGTAAGAACTATTACTAGTCCTGTCTCTCCTTTTCTCAGACTCTATCTCCCATTCCAGCAAGAACAACTATTAGTCTTACTTCAAAATCCCATTTTCAGATTTACATTTTCCTAGAACAGTCTTTTCTTCAAGTTCAAGGAATAGAATAAACCTCAGATGGCACATTCTGAAGTAAGATTTATCTGTTAGATGTAATATGTGAATGGATTTACCAGAAAGTATAGATTTCATGCATTTTTACCTTCAATCAGTATTCTAGGCAGACAGCAATCAAAAGGAATTTGTAGCATTTTTCTGTACTTCCAAGAAATGATGGTGATCCTTGGCCTTGATGTTACCTTTAGTTGTTAACAACTGCACTAGATAGACGGCTATCCAAGTTCAACTGTGTCGTGGTTTAGGCCAAATTGGCCACTGGGGGCGTGGGAGACCCCAGATGCGACCAACAGATGCTGCCCTCTACCCCTCTTCAAAAAGAGAGGCAGAGGAGGGAAAAAGAGACTTAAGAGTTTAGAAGGAACTAAACTACTTTAATGGAATATTAATAATAAAATAAAAAGGAAATAATGAAATATATACAAAACCGTATCAAGCTCCCAAGATGACAATCACGACACGGGCTGGCACTGGGGCAGTCCCAGGCTGGACTCAGTGGTGGACGGGAACTGGATTCCGGGTCTGCCTTCAGGATTGGGACCAAAGGCAGACGACTGAAGTGAAGAGAGCAAGAGAGCGAGAAAAGAGGAAAAAGAGAGAGAGAGAGATTTGACCCTTTGATCCCTCAGCTTTTATACTGAGCATGAGGCAGATGGGATGGAATACCCTGTTGGTCAGTTTTGGGTCACCTGTCCTGTCCGCTCCTCCCCACAGGTGGGACCCCACTGCGCTTTTCCACTTCCGACCCTCCAACGGGGCAAATAACCAAGTTGGTTGGCCTTGGCTGTTATGGCAATAAGTATAAGCAAGAGCCTCTCTGCACACCATGCCTGGGCATCAGCTATAAACATTGGTTTTATCACTCTGAGAGAGCGAACATTGTCTGCACAATATGCTGTTAATTTCAGTAGTTAGAAGAGGCCCAGCTAAGAAGCAAAGTTACTGGACAAAATTGGTCCTGTTTTACCTCAAACCAGGACAAACTGTATATAATGTTATTCAGCATGACTAAGGATACAGAACTTTAAAAATCATGACAGAGGTTTGTGTTTATACATACCTTTTAGGTTAATTAGGAATGTTTTTTTTTTTTTTTAAAAATTAAATTGATACAAACATCAGTGAGCTAATCTATATAAAATAAATTTGCTGACATCTGCTCAGGATTGTGAGGATTAATCAAACTCTAAAACTGGTAAGTGCCATTGTGTATCAGCAAAGAGGGAAAAAAATCAGTCTCACATATCATTGTTGTTTCTCTAAGTCATGCTTTTTCTCCAAGTCAAGTTTGAAGTCCAGGAGAAAAGGATGGGGATGACTCAGTTTTGTGCCTGGAATGCACACAGTTGCCAAGGATCACATTTTAATGGAGATTATAAAAAAAAAAAGAAAATCACTCACTCAGCATTCATTTAGAAAGCAGTTCTACTAAGAGTCACGTTTCAGAGGATATGCTGTTGATTGCAGTTTAAAGCAGAATTTAGAGTGTAGATTAGAGCTCTGAGCAAGAGCTCAGAGGACTACCAAATATTGGGGTGGATTGACCATAAGGGACACAGACTGAACATATCAAGTTTAATCCTGTATGAATAGATAGATGTGGTATTTTAATTCTGAAGATTTGGTAGAATCAGAAATCTGATAGAATGAAAATATTCTCTGAGTGAAAACATGTATAAGGTTAAGTTTTACTCAAAAGGTAACATTTCTAAACAAGTAGAAGAAAAACTATCACAGAAGTATAGATGCATCTTTAACTTCAGCTTTTTTCATTTTATTTGCAACATTTTATTTGCAAAAGAGACAACCACAAGATGGCTCCTTTCATACGATGCTAGCTAAAATAGAAACCTATTCTGATAACGTAGGCTGCTTAGTTGTTTCACTCCCTTTCATGAACAGTTGAAACACCAGGCACCATCCTCTTTCACAAAAAGATGGTGCTACAATTGCTTTATTAAATCACGGTTTGGAGAGGAGCACGCTCTTTCTTAAACGAATAAGGGCTAAACCCCTCAAATACAAGCATCTAATCTCACTGAACAGGGTGCAGGTTTCAAGAACACTTGCCAGGCTCAGACACAGACATTTCACACTCTTCACCTTTCTCAAGATTTTTGTTTGTTCTCTTTGTAAGAGGATATGGCATTTTCCCCTTTATTAAATATTTTTCCATGGAAAGATTTCCAGATTATTGAACTGTAAAATTATTACATGATTCATTAACTCCACATCCATGTAGATGCAATCAAACTACAGATTTGGTTGTTGTTTCATTTAACATCTGAATAAATATTACATAAATGTACTGCTTCAAGCTTCCATTCAAGTGCAAAACAAGATAGTACACAGAGTAATTATGGGCAATGTGGTTCTTAACATAAGAAAGTCTGGTTTGGCGTGAAAGGTTTGTTATGCTCAGTTACATAGATTCCACACTAGCAGCCGTGAATTCCTGGAGTCGCAATGTGCAGTGCCCCATGGTAGCCTTCATGGTAGCGCTGACATTTTCACGATATCCTTTGCACTCCTTAAATCTCAAAATACCTCAGAGCACACCACCACCGACACGAACGTGTTGCTTCCCCCATCACCGAATGGTGGGCTACAACATGGCAGCCACTTACCACTGCATGACAGTGGAAGAAGACAGCGTCTCTAATGAAGGAGGAATTCAGGGAGTCACCGTGGGAATTATTTAAACAGGAACTTGAGCAAGACTCCTCCACGCATTCGTGCGCTTTTTCAGATAAAAACTATTTACTGGATGCAAGTAGTCAGGAATTCAGATTTACATTCATCTTAAGTGTAAAGATAAGTGGAGATATCACGAACTTCTGGCAGTCCTGTGACTCTGCCGAGAACTCCTACTTTTGAAGAGGAGGACATTGAAGGACCTTTTTATTGCTGTGGTTCAGGCTCAATATAAAAGGAAAATTGAAATGGTTTAGTATTGATTTCTTACAGAACTATGTTTTTTACCACAATGCTGGTATTTTGTCTCTCTCAAAATGTTAATTTTCAGTTAAAACTGGTAAGGAATGTGGGGAAAAGAAGGGTATTTTGTCAGAAAGCCAACAACTATAATTAACTTCCTTACTTCTTAGGCACTAGACCTCTCAGTTAAGCATGGCCCAGATGACTCACATGTATCAAGAAGAGAATAGTTGCATGGAGGCAGAATTGACAAAGCTCTATGAAGAATAAGGTCACTCTTCCCAGGCTCATAAAAGATGGCAGCTTTACAACTGTAGTGTAACAAATCTGCTTTTATTTATCACCCAGAGAATTGCTTCGTTTCCTAAGTAGGGACGTTTTAAAAAAAGGCTTCTTTATGCATGAGTAAATATTTTTCTAATGAAATCTTGCTTTGCCTTGAAACCCAACCCTAGTTTATTTAATGGCAAGATAGCTTTCTCCAGAAAAGGCAGTCAGAAGTGGGGGATGGGAAAGGGAGAAGTTGGCTCTGGCTACAGCGCGCAGCTGCTCTTTGCTACTAGCCTGCAATGGAGTAATACATCAGTAATTATTTGAAAGTCAGACAGATTCCCTGCTTTCCTTGCCAGACAAAACTCTGAGAACTGAGGACTGGAAAGGAGGATAAAGGACTTTCAGTTTACTGGTTTTCCACTCACGGCTTTTTTTCCATGTTAGCAGCTACTGCTGCTATTAATTTTCTGATCTTTGTGCCTTCAGAGGCCTCACATACTATGCAAACTTAGTTTTAGCACTTAAGCACTTTTAAGTTTACTAAATTAATTTTTACAAAATGTTTCAGCTGTTTCTGCCAATAACTTCCATCTGAAAGCAAAATGTTTATTTCCTATTCTGTTTTAGGAGTGATTGCAACAGAACATTTGGTCATCACTGAAAACAGCAAAAATTCCAGGTAAGAACAACACACTTCAAGTGGTACACCACTCAGTTGTGGTTTAATTTAACCAAAAAGAGGAATTACACCTAATCCTTAACTAGTCCCTGAGAATGATGAGTCAGACACTATTAACACTAGGGAAATGATGGAAAGTTCCCACTGTTGTTAAAATAAATTCATGGCATCTAAAGAAAAGTTATACTTCCACCACAGTTCACTGAGAGCTTTGGAAAAATAATAATAATTTTAAAAAAGAATTATGAATAATGTTTGGATAAGTTTGTCCTTTTGCAAAATCCCCCTCACAGATTCTAGACAGGAAAACAAAATGAAACACAAGTAGCTAGCTAGTGCAATGCCCCACAGACCCAGAACTGGATTCAGGCATAACGCAGGGGCAGCCAGCAATTCCGTGACAACCTCCTCTAAAGACAGACAGGAGGTTTTAAGGGATTCAGGACCGGACAAAATGTGAGGAACTCCTTATGTGACTGGGCACATCCATGAAAATGACATTTATGGAGGATTCATGTGTCAGAACGTAGATGCCCAACGCAGCCTAAGAAGCCTTCGGACTCCTAAGTTCTCTGTTAGTTCTGTGCAGGCATGGCAGAGGACCTGAGTAAACTGATACCTTTCTGCAGCAGCAGCAGCTGGCAACAGGGAAGAAGAATACTCTTGGGCATCTCAAATGGCACTAGACATGCATGTATGGGCAACTAAATAAAGCCCTAAGTGTCAACCAATGCAAGCTTGATACAGCAAGAATGGAAGGATTTGAATGAATTATGTATTCAATGAAATTCTACAGCATTTTTTTTAACAAAAAAAAAAACAACTGACTTCATTCTGTACAAGTTATTATACAATGCTCCATATTCAACCTGTCTGAAAAGAAAAATGGGCAAATGTAACTTATTTGTATCAGAATTGCACAGAGAAGAAGCTGAGTACATTAGTTATGTAAGCCAGTAAATTCTTTTTCACAAAACACGGTTTTAAAATAATGTATTTACTTTCCAAATTTATATCTGTTAGACTCTATTGAATATTCAAGAGGTCCTCATTTACAGACCATTTTCTTTCTCAGCCTTTAGCCAGAACAGAAGATAAAAGCAAACTTAGCTAAAATAAAACCAATCTCTTCTTTTACACCACTTTGCCTATAAACACTTCTGTGTCTTTTTCTGTTTCTTTCTTAGTGGAAATTTAGTTCTGTTAAACGCCCCAACAAAACATGAAGTCTATCTCCTTGATCTGACAGAAACAGAAACTGAGCCTCTCACTTCCCTTACAAGACCAGGAATAGAACTGAAGATGAAATTAATGCAAATAGGCCTGCAAATAACTATTTTTCTTCAAATATACAAAAATGCGGGCTACTAAATTTAGTAGATGAACTCTTCTGAGTCATAAAATATGAGGAATGTATCTTTTGTATAAACAATACTGCAACCATACTGTTTATTACATTGCATTAAAGAATTTCAGTTTGTAAAACATATTAAACACTAAAATCTGTCTTCATACAAACTAGAAAATGCAAAGAACCTGAGATGATATGTATTACTGCTTCCTTTTTTTCCATAAAAGTTTGTAAAATACAGTTTAATCCCTGACTGTCAATTTCCTGATTTACCCTGTGTGCAAACAGACCATAATAGCAGCTATGTTTGTCAGGGAAACCAAATCTATCTTCTAGAAAGAAGTCAGAACCACATAAGAGATCTATGTTATATGTATCTGATTTTTTGGACAGAAAGATTGTCGAAAATATCTTTAAGACTTGCACTGTTCCATATAGAAGCTAACCTTGATAATGATAGAGAAGTACAAGAGAAAGAATTATAATGTAATTGTAATTAAATGTTAAAACCAGAATTCCCATGTTGCCAGTTTTACATACGACAACCGTTAAAGAAAACATTTTTAACTAAAATTGAATTTAATTTCTATTAAAATTAATGAACCTATAAAGCGTATTGCTAAAATATATTAAGGAAGTCAATGGACAAGCAGAATAAATACATGTTTTTATATTTATCTGGGTAACGATTCAGCATTTAAAAAATAGAGAGAGACAGATGTGACTCCCCAAGTCATATGCCAGCTGCAGACTGATTATGGAATCAGTCTCATATGGAGAGCACCGTGCTTGCCTATTTCGGAACTTTTGGTCTAGATCACTAGCAAGGAAATATAAAAGGTTGACCTCATAACAAGGAATCTAGTCATGAAACTTAAGATACCAGGGTTCGGTTCCACATGCAGAATTCCTGCACGGCATTGTTAAAGTCTCTTCTCTTCTCTGCATTCTGCTTCCCCCTTTCTAAAAGGAGTAACAGCACGTGTCTATCTCGCAGGGAGTGCTAGAAGGTAAATAAAGATGGTGGCTATAGGGAAATGAGACAGACCACTGCCTTTATTTGGTATGGCAGTTTCTATATCCCAGTAAGACATAAAAAACACCTGCAAACCTTGACTATGAATCTTCTCAAGTTCAGGAATATTTAATTCTTGTTCATCTTCACAACAACACACGTTTTTAATATTTATTGCTTTTTATGATAATTACAAACAATACGTGACCAACTATGTCATTGCTTCTACACAACACAGTAAGAAACAGTTTGCCTGTTTTCAACCTAAGAAACCGTATTCTTTAATATCAGACATTCCGGTAATGACCATTTTTATAACATAAGTTGCGGTTTGGGGGGTTAGGCAGGGTGGGGTTTTTGTTTGTTTTAGGGGTGGGGTTTTTTTCTTTTTTTCTTTCAACTGTTCTATCATATGGGACCTTCATTATTTAATCCCGAAACAAGGCATACTGATGTAAAGTGTAAGCATCTGCCTAACTATATACGGGGGAAAAAAATCCACATAACCCAGAAACAGAAGTGCATATAGGACGATGAACCCTTAGAGCTTGTGAAAACAAAGGCCAGATCCAACATAAGATGAACGTTTTTGTAAGGCAAAGGATACGGTACTGAACTGAAAGCTGCTGTAGCTGAAAGTACTCCCTCCCCTGGCCAAAGCATTTAGCTTTCCCGTGCTTCACTGTCACCATCTATAAAAGGGCTTATTTGTAATTCATCCTTCTTTAGACATTATTCTGAGAGGTATAACTTGGCAGCCCTGTAAAAACCTAAGTATTATTTTATTTTGGTGAAGATAAAATATTGCCTTGAGGATACAAATATTAGCAGCAGTAACTCCTAGTGTTGAAATTCCTCATCTGTACATTCATACCATAGTGTTGTATTTTTACCTCAAAGCACTTTGATTAATTGAGCTTTTTACCACCACTCAGGACATGATTTTATTATTCCCATTTTGCACATTAAAAAAACCTAAGGAAATAAGCATTTACAGTTTAAATAAAGCCACAATGAAGAAGACAGCTAAGGTCAAACCAAAAGTTTCTGAAAGCAAGCTTTCTATACTTATATTCTCTGTCTTGATATTGCTATAAAAATATAACCACATACAAAGTTAATAATTTGTATGAATTTATAGTTAAATACAATAGCTCTTGATACTAGACTTGTGCTGCTTGTTCTAAGTACAGAGAGACGTATTTTATTACTTGACTGTCAAGTTCAAAACAAAACTTTGAGAACACAAGAAAAGTGTTTAGTTTTGCTACAACTTCTACAGTCTAAATCCACTGTTTTTATCTCAGGCCATCATTGTGATACTTTAAGGAAAATCTTAAGCCAAATCTCCTGTTTGCTGTAGCACCTTCTCTACACAAGAGCAGTACAACCCAACCAAGCACCCACTCAGCATCAGCACCTTTCCACAGTGAATGAATTCCTTAATCACCTCATTGAAGATTAAAAAATTAACCCATATGCAGTATTTCTCTTCCTTTTCTAAGATTGTACATATGTACAAAAAGACTGTTTGCTATGAGAAGCATATGTCACGAGGGCGTTTTCTGATGGGCTGCATTTCAGGGTGCAGTTCTTTCTGCTTACAGGTAGGTGTTTTTCTTTGTGTTGGAATCTTATCTCTGAGGACTGGATTATCGTACATACACAGTTTTAGCTATGCCAAAATCCAAAGAAGCCAAATGAAAGTGAGGAACGCCTATGGAACAACAATACATACTTGCTGTGCGTAGTATATAAAACCGTAAGTCAGGGACAGTTTCAGCGAGAGCTGTAAACTAACATTGATTTGTAGCCCGCCAGTCCAGCGTTCCCCCTCAAAGAGCATACAGAATAAAAAAAGCTATTTAAAAAAACCCCAAACCCACAAACTACCATCTTTATATGCTTAACTACTAGTTCAATCAGAAAATTAAAAAATCAATTTAAACCAAGTAACTTCAGATACTAATTTCTACCCACAATACAAAATACACATTTCTTATGCACAATATCTAATCCAAAACTAGTTACGAATGTTTTATTTTTCCTAACTAGTTTTTTCTTCCCTAAGAGAAAACCAACATATTTTCTGAGAAATCAGAACTCCTATATTAAGTAAAAGATATCTAAATTATCAACTTAATCTGATGTTAAAGCTTTTAAAATGCTTAGGTCTCTTGGTACTTTTAACTGAAATTACTTTGTACTCTTTGCCCCAGAACATAATTCCTGGCTTGCATCGCTTAATAATGTATACTGAAAAAGGAATATCCTTCAGTTTTGGGGGGCACATGAATGTACTCAGATTTATACAAACACATTACCATCAATTTAATTTTACTACTGTCTGAAAAGTAGTTCACAAACACTTTGGACAGAAAACAATTAAGGGCGACCAACAATTCCTAAAGTTTCTGTGGAGTCATTACTCAAGGACTGGTTTCTAGTCGCAATTAAAAACTTTGGCATTGTCATTTTAATATCAAACAAGGTTATCCTTTGGTTTCTATCCATTATGCAGCACAAACCCATAGTGATCCCCGAGTACCGAAGTTGGCTTGAAAGCACTTACACGGTGTATGGGAACACCACGAGTGAATATTCAGATATTAGGTCAGGGCCCCAAGAAAGGAAACGAATCACACACACAAACAGGTTGAGTTGAGGGGGTTCTGCTCAAGCGAACGAGATTACTCGATGTCTGGAAGAAGGCTTGATGAGGTATGGTTTGTTTCCATCACATCTGCTTCCCTGTGTGCTTTTACACAGACATCTTGCCTCCTGAACGACCGCTGCCAACCGCACAGGCGCTCTGGAGAGTTCATAATCCCGCTGGACAGCGTTCACACCCACTCGGCCTGCTCCAAGCCAGCAGCCCATCCTCCAGGGAGGCCGATTCCGCCACCCCCAGCCGGCCACGCACCGTGCCCCGCGGCAGAGCCCTCTCCCCCGGAGATACCCCCTGCGCGGGGAAAGCAGCGGGAACACCCACCGTCCCCCTCGCCCCGCTGCGCGCGGATAGC
>VZSZ01012220.1:44406-83878 GCA_013398815.1 Ibidorhyncha struthersii | reverse complement strand
CCCCTTCCGCCCTCCCCCGCACACCCGGCCTCTTCGTCGCGCTTCGTGCTTTGTCTGCAAGAGTCTCGTCATGGTCCTTATCGTCCTCAGGCTCCACACCTGGAGACTTGTTTTGTTGTGGTGCTTGTGTTATGACGACCGGCTCGTTAGGAGTTTGGGAAGAAGATGCTTGTGATTGTAAAGCGCTCCTTTGTTGCCTTCGGTATGAAAAATACATAGTGGTTTATACGTGCGCAGATACGACTATGGAATTAACTGCGTTGGCATCGTTGCAATGTGGAAAAGATCAAAACGTGAGAAGTAGCTATAGATGCTTCTGGATTCCACTGATAGAGCTTTGTATTTAGGGAAAAAGAAGAATTTACTTAACCTATGTTCCTGAAATCTATGCCTTCGGTTCCTTTTGAACCTTAAGGCTTAAAAAATACAGCGAGCTTTCTAAGCTGATAGGCAGTGTTTGAAGCCACGCTATATGAGAATCCTAGTACCATTTTAAAAGTAAATGCGTTTATAATCTTCTTTGTTGGATTGACAAACTCAAAAATGGGAGTTAACAGCTATTTAGGAAATAGGTAAATGGATAAAAATCACCCAAATATTTCTAAAGCACCTTTCGTCTTTGACTTAGAGCTAACTTCAAGTCTTAAGATGAATGTTATTTTAATTTCTTTCCTGTTTCTAATGCAGTGACAGCTCCAGGCTATGTAGCATTCCAGCCTAGAGGTTTGTGGGTTGGGTTTTTTTTCCTCATTGATTTGTCTGGTTTTGGATTTTGAGGAGCTTTTGTTCTTGTTCTCCCTCCCATTTCCAGTATATTTCTATTTGTTTATTGATTATGTGCCTGAGAAGGAAAACGAATGTACTTAGGCAGTTGTCATGGTTTATGAAGGTACATTAAGAGATGGATTCTCTGTGTTAAGTCATCTTATGTGTAGTCCTTGTTTGAAAACCATTTTGGAAACAAAGCCAAGTAGCCCTTCAGTCTTAAAAAAAAACCAACCCAAAACCAAAAAAGAACAATGAAAAAAAGACAAATGCAACAACCCCACAAAAAGCCAAAACCCACAAAACCCAAAACCTAGGGCAGCCTTTTATCTCTTCACAAAGAAGCTAGTAATATTCTACACTCGGGGGAAAAAAATGGAGTACTTTACATTTTCTACAGGCGTACTTCATGATAAAATTTAAAGGTACTAATTTGGTATTATAGCCTTATGTTTCATTTTTCCATCTTACAAGATTTTTTCTTTGGTACATGCACGTGGCAGTCTTGCTTTTGTCTTTCAAGTGTGTGTGGTGTTTTTTACTCTAAGCATGTTCAACTTTCCGCTAACTATCCTAGGTTATTTGAGTTTTTGTGTACATTCTAATTTCTGTTGAGGAGACTCTTGCAGAAACAGCTAACAAAGGGAACAAGTCAGTCTGCAAGGTTTATATTTGCTGTGCTCATTCTTAGTTATCAGCAAAATTTGATACATGTTTTTGTTGTTGTAGCATATAAGGGAGAAAAATCTGGCAAGTGAAATGAGACTTGCAAGGATGACCTAGGCTATAAATTGGTTTTATGCAACTTTGCATATATGTACTTTCCTAAAAACCTTGTGTCATGGTCTAGGCAATTTCAATTTATGGAGGTTATCTGCAGGTTTTATAGTCTTGTTAAGTAGTGTTCCTTTCTCTGAGCCAAAGACTATACAACATGCTTGAAAAAGTTAACAGTAATGTAACTGGATCCCAGACTCTGCTGACTTGGTGATTGTGTGGCATAGTTATATTTTTACCTTTCACCAGTTAATAGATGGTTGCCAGCAGTGAAACAATAGCTGCTCTTAAGGGACATTCATATGCACGTCTCATGTTCTTATTTATGGGTTTTTTTTTTTGCAAGTCAGATTCATCAAAGCTTCAAATGGAGAGTTCTTCAATTCAAAAAATTAATGTTTTAAAACTCTGATACCTTGAGAAATGGCTCATTAGTAGTTACTGAACAAGACTTCTTTTGTTTTTCTAGATTTTCTGAGATTTTTCACTCGTTTGTCTGTCTTTTCTTGAAAGAAATTAAATGGCAACAGAGCTCTGTGGCTGTCCTTCTTATAAACGGCTGTTTAGCAGCGTGGTCCACCAGACATGTATTGGTTCTAACTGCAGGTCTGTAGGAGTCTGAAATGACCAAACTGATACAGTTCCTTTCCAGAAGAAGTTCTTATGGAACAGCCTGTTGTAAGCAGTGAAATCTAAAACAGTTCATACATGTAGACACGCGTGTGCACAGCCATGCAGCATCAGTCTAGGGTTGGTGAACTTTAACAGTGCAGAGATGTTTCTTTCCCTTTACCTGTTGCACAATTTGAACACGGAAGAAAGCCCTCATTGTATCAAAGGACAGTACAAAGTCATTTTAGAATAAAGCTATGAAGCATTCTTCCACACAGCTGTAGATGTGTTGCAGTAAGGAAGTAGCATCAGCATTCAAGTTCTCTTAGAAATGAGTATGTGAAAGAGGAAAGAGCTTTGGGGGAAGGGGAGGATACTGGTCTAATACTAGCACCAATAAAAAATGGGGTATCTTAAGACTAAAAGTGAAAACACAGTATTTTTGAATAGCTTACTTTAAAACATACTTGCACAACTTGCAAGTAATAAATAAAATGCCAGCAAAGTCAATTGAAAATGGCAGATATTACAACCAGAGTTTCTGGTTGTCATACCTGGAGTTTTAATGACAGTAAGGCCTCCTTTTAGAGATAGTAGCAAGTCCAAATTTACTTGCTGTGTTGAGTATCTGTGGTGGAGTTTGCATTTTCAGGATATTTCCTGGCTGCAGAGAAGTGTTCATACCCCGAGATGTAAATTAATTCCCATTAGAGTTGCTGTATTCCAATTAGAGTTAATTATACAGTGCCCTAAATTACCCTGGCATTCTGTAGATTTCTGAGAAGATGGGTCAGAATGTAAAATTGTTAACAATCTAAAAAGCTGCCAGAGAAGTAAAAAATGAAGGGGTCACATAAAAAAGGAAGTCGCTGTTAATTCACTTTGGCTTATACCAACTTTAATTTCGTTTTTCTTTTTATCCACTTGCATGTGCATTTTTATTTTCTCTGACCACATCTATTTACTTGTACTCTTCTACTTTTATTTTTTACCATTTGACTGTTTACACTATAGGAAGCAAAATAGTAGTAGGTACATTCTGTTTCTTTTGGAACGAAAGTAGTACAGATAACAATGGCTGTCTCTTCCTTGGTATTTTACCAGTGTTGCGGCTTGTGTAGAGGCCTGTCTTTCTTCTTCGTTATATCAGTTTAACCTCTGCTTCAGGTATAACAATACAGTGGGAAACATCTTCTAAAAGGTTGTTTAATGAAAGTGGACTTGTGTGTCCTGATCTCAAGTATAAATAATCAAGTGAGTTACTGTTTTTTGTTACGTTGACTTTTTCTATCCATGGAAGTAATTCACCTCATTCTTCCAGAATGTTGGAAGAAGCAGGTTTTTCTGACAGCGGTGATGCAGATGACCCATGCTTCAGCTCTCAATGGGATGAAATGTTACCTTCATCGTTAAAACCCTGTAAGAGGGGCAGGGGAAGCCCACAAGAAAAAATGTTTAAACATGAAGTTGTATAGATAATCATGATGTGTAGCCGTCTTATAGAGCAGATTTAAACAGTGCAAGATGACACTGGTGGTCCAGTTCCAACGTTTTTTCTCCTTTCAATTGACAGGCCTGTCTAATTGTGGAAATTCTTTCAGCCCAGTTTCTGTGCAGGAAATACTATTCTTTCCTGAAGTTGTAATGCTTGTCTGAAAGTGTTTTCAAATTAATTCTTATTAAAAGTCTATTGTTTTAAAAACTGGCTGAACTTTGTTTTTGTTTGCAGTTATAGTAGAGGAACTTCTTGGTGTAGCTACAGGCTTTTTCCATCTCATAGCTTATTAATAATTACAGTGTTACAATTATTAATAATTATTAAGGGTTAACAGCAATATTAGGGTGCTAGCATGTGAACACCAAGGAAGGTCTATGAGTGGCAAATACAGAATGTGTTTGAGTAGTCTAGCATTAGAATTCTAAATCTTTCTACACAAGTTTTTTTTTTTTAAATTAAAAGTACTTGTTTGCTTTTGAAGAGGTACTTTTTCTTTCGTAATTTTGAGGTTTATGGAGCTAGATTCAGCAATATTTCAGTTACACTCACCCCTACATGTTTACTACATATAATTAGTGAGTTAATGATACATCTGTGTCTGTCAAGTCCATTACAGTCCAGAAAAGTACTTTTGTATATCCTAAAGTGTAGGGTTTGTATATATGTGTTTGAACTATATGGGGGAGGAAACAATTGAAGTTCACAATATACTTGCAGAAGTAATATAAAATACTTTACTACAGTGGTTGGTACTTCTCTCATGTATGTAATTCATCAAGATTAGAAATTTACAGGTTAAAAAAAAGAGAGAAAGACAGACTTAACATCAGTAGAGAAGAATGTTGGAATCATGATGTTTATGCTTCTATCTGTAACCAAGCTGCCAGCTGACTTTCTGATGCTTTTCAGTTGCTCCTTTATGAACAGATTATTCCATAGCTGGGATATGGCTAACAAACATTTTCTTTAACTGTGAGAGACTGACCAGTAGATTTCTGGTTTATATCAACCAATGCCATAAGTCAATATAGTGGTTTTTTTGTTTTGGCGTGTGTGTGGTGGTGTTTGTTTTCTAACCACAATAAATGGAAGCCTAGACTAAACTGTTTATTTTAGCATAGTGCATTCCTTTTCCTATCAACAAAAAGACAATGTTACTGTGTGACAGGAAAGGAGCATTTTTTTTTTTACTGTTTTTGAAAGTTGAGGTCATCGTGGCTGTGGTTTGCTTAGCTTCTACAAATGTGATGTTATGAACATTTAAAAATAGTAGCTGGATATCTGACACTTCTGGTTAGTAAGACAGGAAAATAAAAGGCTATAGTGTGACAGAATACTGCATTTTTTTAAAACAGAGGTTTTCTTTTTTGGTATTGCCACAAACAGCTCTTCAGCTGTAATAACAGGAAAATAGTGAAGAGCTTATTCCTTTTACAGATTTAGCATAGTATTGACAGTACCAGTTTTCATTAGTAATCTGCTTCTGACACTAAGAAAACATTAAAGAAATTTAAAATCTTGTGTTTTTCTGATTTACCTTCCTCTAAACTGTCTTGGGAATACATCTATATCTCCTAACAACTCTCTTGTTTTGGCAAATGTTATCTAATAATATCTGTTTAGTATCATGTTTGCAGCTTTGCTGGATCAGAACATTTTTCTCCCTAACAAAAGTGAACCAAATAGCTCTTGTAGTTAGCTCTGAGATATTTATGCCCTCTTTTCCCCCATCCTAAAAATAAATGTTGGAATTCAGTTTTGGAGGTGAGAATTGAGTACTTTTCAGGTATGGCCTATGGCCAGAGGAGAGGGAAAATCGTAATGTTCATATGCTCTCTTGGTTTGCATCCGTGTGGTTTCGCTAGTAAGTTTAGCTTTTCTAGGTGTTAATTGTCATAGCACATCCATGTAACATTTTTTGTTTTATTCCCTCATGTCTTTAAAGCTGGAGTGCCTAATGCAGTTAGTAAGAGCTGGAGCTTCTGTAAATGCCAGTACAACACGTTTTGCTCAAACACCAGCCCACATTGCTGCTTTTGGAGGACATCCACAGTGCCTGAATTGGTTGATTCAAGTGGGGGCCAACATAAATAAACAGGTATGGATGCATGCATATTTCATGTCTGCACATAGTTTTGGAAGGAGTGTCTTGGTCCCTTTTTACTACACATATGATCCTTACATTCACATACAAATAGATTATTTTTAACATCTGCTGGATTCAAATTACGTAATTATCGGCTATAGACCTCTGTCATTATAGTAGAGATAGAACTAATAAATGTCCTCTATGCCACTAAAGGTTTGGAGAACACTTGTTTTAGGAATTGACATCTAGCTACATACTGAACAAAATGGTATGCTGCTTTGGTGTTGGCAGCATTAGCAAGTACTTGGATATTATAATACCTCTTTGCGTGAAAGAAAAAAGACCAGTGAGGAACATCTTACTTAGTAAATATGTTAAGAATTGAAAAATTCACCATTACCTACAGAACCGTAAGACCTTTGTAGTACTTCATAATTTAGTCATACATCTAACTAGTAAGGTCTGCCACAGTTTATTTTAAGGTGCATCTGGTTTCATACTGTTTTCCTTCTTAGATTATTTCCAAAATTTTTCAAGTAAATTCCTGCAAATAGATGAGAAACATGTACTTCACTAACAAAGAGTGAATGGGCGATTATTTTTTAAAAAATAATTTTCCATTACGTTTACAGTGAGTATGGATAATGATTTATTTAGTAGTACAGAGTGCATTAATATAGCAAAATTCCTGTAAAGGATTCTTGTACTCTGGTACAATAATAGAATTGAGTGCTTAAAACTATCATGCTTTTGGAGAAAATGTTTGCAGTACTGAATGGATCTAATATGTATGCTGGGCATACATAATGTGTGCCTTTATAACAGTACTCAAAATTATTATTTATAATATTCTATGAGAGTAATTAATACGCAGTATATGCATTTACTAAAAGCTGTAGTATAGCACAGCATCTGTAAAATGTCTGGTCTGTTAAATCTTGCATCATACTTTTCTTAAAACCTTTGATGGCCAGACTGTTCTATATGCAGTAGAGTTAAGCTAAGTCTGCTGAAGAACTTGAACATTTGCATTTCTAGAGTTTGGTTCTTTTTTTTTTTTAAGCTATGCAAAAAATAAGAAATGGGGAAGTTTGTGTTGAGTTTTCAGAAAAGAAGGCTGGTGCATTGAGAACAGCTGTGAGACACCAGGAGAATTGTAGAAACAATGAAGGTGACTGGATGCAGAGGCTATAGATCGCATCTTCTCCTTGATACCTGACAAAAGTAACTTATGCAATAAGTTATTGCTGCATAGTGGTAGAATCTACAGAAGAGAAAATACAAGAACTATAAATTCATCTGGAGACCAGGTAAGAATGTAAAGGAGTGGTGATTAGAGAGGAAACATGGCATGCACAGAATAAAGATGTACAAATATCCGCTAAATGAGAAGAGAAGAATGAATGAAAATGAATGAATGAGAAGAATGAAAGTTTCCAACTATGAGGATAAAGAGAAGAACTGACCAGTGAGGTTGAAATGGAGTTGAAGAACAAGCTTGCTGTCCTGGAACGTGATGGGGGGCGGGGTGGGGAATCACACCTAGTGAGTGAGTTTATAGGAAAGAAGAAAGTAGCAGCTAGCCCCCAAAAGAAGAGAAGAGTGCAGAGAGATCCCTCCACGGGCTGAGGGCAACGTGCAGATGACTGTAAAGGAAAGCAGAAGGCAGTATAATATGCAGGTAAAAGTAGATAGCCTAAAGAAGTCACCAAAACTAGCCAGTGACTCGGGAGTCATTATTTTGATGGCATGTCACCAGAGCAAATACAAATAATAGATCTGTGGTCCTCCACAGGAGGAAGAGTACTGTGGTTCTCAAGTTTTCGAATAAAACAGTGGTGATAGTATCCTGTAGACCTCTGAGGGCAGATTTAGGTATCGACAGGCAAAGGACACTAGTATAGATAGTACTGAGAGTTTACACTTCGGAAGCCTTATACATTGTTAATGGTAGGATCAAGTTACTCTTGAATGCAGTAGCTTTTTTTTCCCCCACAAAAAAAATATTAGTTGAACATACAAGAAGAGATATTTTAGATTTGGTTCAGTGACAAAATAAGAAGATAGCTCTGGTTGATTAAAATGGTAGTAGAAACAAAGTCTCTGGTCAGTCACACTGGTTTCACATGCACAAGCACTGAAAGGTAGACAGTGTACCTTGGTAATACCTATAGCAGCAAATTCATCCCACGGATATTTGGAATGTTTCATACATTGCTATGTAAAGCATAGTGCATGCTTTGCTCTCCCCAATTCCTTCAAGCCATTTGTTGAATTGCAGTCAAATTCTACTATTCTTATTTGATTTGAACTGCTTAATAAATGATCTTGGTTCCTTGTTTAACTTCTGGGCACTTTCAGGTGATCATCTAGGGCTTCCACCCACACTTTTGAGCTTTTGGAGCACTATTTCCTGATGTGTATTTTGTTTATTCCTTCCAGCTCGCTGACTGATGCTGTACTTCAAACAGACATAGTCACTGGCTAATGCTTGTGTGAGGACAAGTGTTCCATGGACACTGGATACAAAACACATGCTGAGAAAGATCTGGGAATACTTGATATTTAAACTAGTAAAACTTTCCTTCCAAACTGACTCCTGGTCATTGGCTACAGACTAACCCATCACCTCTGGATAAAGAAAAGGATAGCTTCTGAAAAGGAATCCACTCAAGTCTCTCAGTCTTAACGTAAACCTCCGGTATTCAGTAGAGTTTGCATGCATGCTTTTTCATACCTGCCCTGAGGTATTGTATTGTAGCCCATGCTGCCTGCCCTGAAGTTTAGGAAAACTTGAAAATGCTCAGTGCTGCTGACAGTTGCCCAGGTCATTTCTCAGGCAGCAGCAATGAAGGGCAAATGCTGGAAACTGCTTGTCCCAGCTGTACCTTGCTCCCCAAAGAAGTTCTGTGAGTATATCTTGTGATGCCCAGCCCTCTTGCATAACTGTATGTGCTGGCTAGAACCACCTAGCTCTCTTTATGATCAGTGGGCAGTTCTTTATCCCCAGGATCACCACAGAAATTCACAGGAGAAAGCTAACGTGTCCTGTTACNCCTGCTAATAGTTCTTTATAATGTGACTCAAGACCTGCACTCATCTATCTGCCTGCCATAGTTTACTGTGACAGTGCAAAGTACCTTTTTGATTAAAAAGCCTGTTACTCCATTTAAATATATTTTTCCCTCTAGCCTCAGCCTATTAAACATTCTATTGTATGTTGCCTGTGTTGACTGGCCGAAAAAAAAGTTTTGTGTGGCCTGGCTTAAAGAGAAGGGGTAAGAAGTACTGCATCCATACAGGTGATGTTAACTCGCTTTTCAGCCAGCCAGTTACTGTCATGTGGTAGTGATGGCATATAGATTTAGGACGGTTAGACTACCCGTGCTAGCAAGAACTATAAACACGCTGGTATCCTTGGTGAGGAGGAAGAAAACACTCATTCCTTTGGTATGTACAGTTTTGTATTTTAAACAACAATTTGGACTAAATCCAAATAAAAAATACTCCTTCAGTTTTCATCTGTACTCTAAATGCAGAAGGAGAAACCATCATGAATTCAAAGCTTTTTTAGGAAAGAATGTGGAAAAAATACTCGGTATTCTCCAGCTTCTACTTCTTGGCTTTAGAAGGGGTAGGGTGCTGGGTCTAAGAAATCTGAATGGCTTTTGGAAACGTGATCAGCTGATAGAACTTGAAATTCAGTCAGCTGAGTTAAGGAATGGAGTTAGTTTGTATTTCTTGCCAGGTAAAATAGTGCTTCTGTGTCTTGGATATCTACACTAGAAGTATTTTACAACTGCTTGCATAGTGGTGGTGTTTAACCTCGGTAGGCACCTAAGCACCACACAGCTGTTTGCTCATTTCTCCCCCCTGCCCAGTGGGTTGAGGGAGAGAATCGGAAGGGAAAAGTGAGAAAACTGGTGGGTTGAGATAAAGACAGTTTAATACATAAAAGAGGAAACAAAGAAGGATAAAAGGAAATCAAGTGATGATAAAAATATTTTTAAGAACCCTACACCACAACCGATAAATCCAACAGTTGCTCACCACTAGCTGACCGATGCCCAGCCAGTCCCCATGCAATGACAGCCCTGGTGAACCTCCCACCCCCCAGCTTTTCTTGCTGAGCATGTGGTGTGGGATATCCCTCTGGTCAGTTTGAGTCAGTGGTCCCGGCTGCGTTGCCTCCCAGCTTCTGGTGCACCCCCAGCCCACTGCTAGCTAAAACACTGGTGTATTATCAGCACTGCTTTGGTCACAAATCCAAAACCTAGCACCATTCCAGCTACTTTGAAGAAAATTAACTCTGTCCTGGCCAAAACCAGTGCATGTAGTTGAAACCTTTCAGTGTAAGGGTGCATAGGGACTTTTTGTTTTAAAAATAAATATTTATGGGTAAGTACCTTTTTTTTTTTTTAATGAAAGGGGAATCAGTGAGTGAAATTAACTAAATCATATCCAGGAACTTGGAGGACAAAATGGGAAATTTGCTCTTAAGTTCAACTGAAGATCCCAAAGCCAACAGAAATTTGGATCCAAAAAAAGACAGAAAGAGGAGAAGATAGAGTAAAAAATGGCCTTAGACTGAACTGAAAAAATAATCACATCTAAAAGAGGCCTGGTAATAAGCAGACAGTTTGAGAAAAATATTTAATCAGTAGAGATAATGTCTTTTCAGGTTGAGCAGCATAGTGAGGAAATGCAAACTGATTAATCAAGCTGAGATAGATTTACTGAGAAAATTTAAGCCAAAAAAGCAAAAGACTTTAGCCACATCAATAAAAAGAGCATGAGGAAGGAAGCTGGACACTTACTCAGTGAAATGGAATAGAACTCAGTGGTAATCTAGTCATGACCCCAAGTTAGAGAAGACTGCCCTTGTCTTTGCGAAAGCATAGTCATGCTCCTCCAAGGTAAAGGGGGAAGAAGTTTGACAGTGGCAGTGAGTTGCGGAAAATAAATCTGTCTGTGATGCCTCATGACTTTTTGTCATCTTTTCAGAAGCAATGTACTTAGCCTCCACATAAACAAACAAACTTGTGTTATCTTGAATGTTAAATTAATAAAACTTGATTGATCTTTCTGCTCATTTATTTATGATGTGACATATGGATTCTGAAATAAGTGTGGGTTATTGGTGCAGTGTTACATCAGGAGGGTAAATGGGACTCTGAAAAGTTCTGCTGTAGGTACGAAAGGCCAGTACAATTTATTGAGGTTTCCTTTCCTGGAGTGTTATGACAGAAGGCATTGTGTCTAACTGAAGCGCATATGGGAACTGTAGACGAAAGGATTGTGAGGTATTATCAAGGATAATTAGGAATTCGTACAGCCCCTCAAAATAAAAATACTTAGTTTGCTCTGCATAGGCAAAAAAGAGATAAGGTAGAGGTGCCTTATGCATGAAAACATGCTAGTAATTTCAACCCTGAGCCGCTCTTGGAAGCTTCTTTGAAAAACATCTGTTATATTGCTTTTTCTTTTTGGTGCCATCCATTCCATTTGTTGAATCAAAACAGAATTGGTCTGAGGCTCATAGAGTACTTCATTTTCCTCTGTATATATGACTTTGGATGTGTTGAAAAATAAGTAAACTTTAAAGTCATTTTTCAGTGGTAGATAACTTTTTTTTTTTTCCTCCTTTCAGTCTAGCTCATAACCCAGAGAGGCGTATTCTTTGTAGAGCTAAGAGACTATTTCAGAAACTATTTCAGTGCAAATAGATTTGGTCTCACAGGAGAACTTCAAAATAAGATAACAGTGACAAGTAGAATTTAGATGCCATAATTAAAACGAATGCTATAAAAATCTAAATCCATATATTCTGTCACTGTAAGCATTTTCCCAGTTCCTTAGCTTTAGAGAAGAGGCATGCACTTTTCTGGGTCAGTGATTAAAAGAAGCCCTTTTCAAGGCATATCTTCTTTTCTGAGATACTAACCTTTTTCTGCTTGTTGTTGACAGGATTGTTAGCTGCTGTAAGCTTATTCATGTAATGCAGTGGTGAGGAGTCCTTTTGCAAGGTCTTTTCTAATCCTAGTGTTTCCCCACAGCAATACTTAATAATTCAGTTCTCTAGATTTCATTGTGGGCACCGTGTTAGGTTTATGGGGCTAGTAAAGATTTTTGTCATCTTTGTCACATGCATAGCTAGTTGAGCAAATTTTCTCTAAACTGAACTTTATATGGAATGATTTTTAAGTTAGCGTTGGGACGAGTAAATACTAATGCTGAACAAAAGAGAAGATCACTTCTACATTTTTACCTCTTTAATAGAAGGTGGGGGTGAAAGGAAACAATAAAAGTTGAGTAACGAAATGACGAATTGAAGACAGCTTCCATGACGGGGAAAATGTATGACACTGTGAAGAAAATATTCCTGGATAAATTAGTGCCAAATGAATTTCCATGTATGACAGTTAATAAAATTGTGTCCTCTGTTAAAAATCTCTGTGTTCCTGTAACTTCAAGAAAAGTTATAAATAGAAGTAATATAAACTTCGTTGGAAAGCAGTCTTTTATTCATCGGCTACAGACAGCCATTTTGGAAAAAGAGCTGTATAGCTATTTTCTAATAATGAATGACTCCAAGGAGTTTTCTTCTTTTTCCTGTCTCCAAGCTTTGTGTCGGCTTCAGCAGCAATTTTCCTTAGTTTATAAGAAGGTAAACTTTGTCTGGTACCATTATTGTTCCTTGTTGGCGGTGCTAGGTGGTTCACTGTTTGGCTGGGTTGAGTATGTGTCTGAAGTACTGATAAACTGGTACCCTCAGTGAACTTGTAACTAGTTATAAAAATATTTTACTGTGAAATAAAATTGGCAAGTAGAAAATTGAGAGTATATAACACATAATCCAAAATTCATCTTCAGGTTATGTTTACATGGTCTAAAAGATGTGATTTAATTTCTCAGAAGCTTTGCAGACAATGTAAAATGCGTGTCACCTTCTATCTATCCAGATGGTAGTATGATCATATTTTGAGTATATTCACATTTCAAATAGAGCTAAAGCATAACCAGTACTGTAGAATTAGCTGTGAACAGAGTTGTGTATGAAGACTTGGAAGTCAGCAAAGGTGCTGTGTTACTTTAATAGCTAGTGATAATATTTTAATAAAAGGAATGGGGAAGCAAAAATGAGGCATATACAGTTAAAACATGTTTAATATCAGTGGAGTGGGCAAGTGAAGTCTGTCAAAAATTTGGAGGGGAATTAAAAAAAACCCTTGCTATGCATTGAATGTGTTGAGGACTGTGATAATTAAATCACATAACAAACCAGTAACTGAACATTTTACTTGCTATTTCAAGGCCATATTTCATTACAGATTCTTCTCTGTCATTCGTAATACTGATGGTTAATTGCAAGTACTGAATTTCAGCCTGTAGATCACGATGCATGGAATTTACCTGCTGCTTGCCAGTTGCATTTGTAAAATTGCTGTAGATTGTCCCTGTTATCTGTGAAGGTAGTTTGTAGAGAGGAGTTGTCTGAAGAGGAATACACTACTCCCAGTACGTTTGCCCATAAAACAAAAAAATAAATTATTGGATGTGCTGGTTAACAATAATGGAATGTAAGTGGATAAAGATGGTCAGAAAAGAAAAGGGCAGAGGACATGAGCCAATGTGTATGTCTCAGGAGAGATCTGGCCTGTCCTGTGAACTCTGGGCACACTTACATTACAGTAGAGTTACGCATGCATACTGCTCACCTGGTGAGTATGGTGCAATACAGTACTGTGTAAGTGTGTCACCAAGATCTGAAAGCAATACAGTCCCACAAGCTTGGCCATGCTGCTTCTGAAGTCAAAGTGGCTTGCTCAGTCCAACATACTGAGAAACAAAAGTGCTAGGAAATAAAGGTAAAGAGTAACTTGTGGTGGTGGTGTTCATTGTGGGTTTTTTTTAACAAGTTTTGCTGAATATAACTCTGCTGATTGCGTAGTTTTTGGACGAGGCTTATCTTGTGAGTTAGATGCCCATAGCATTATTTCTTGCTAAAAATCTAGTGTACGTGACCGCCTACTACAAACTTTTAAAAAAAAAATGAGGTATCTGATGCATTTGCTAGCTAATAAATGCTGCTTTTGTATATCTGCTTTCTCAATTAAAGTGAGTAATGTATAAATAAGATTTTAATTTTTAGAGAGATTATGCTTGACAAAATGTAGTTTGTCTTTACAGGATTATGTTGGAGAAACTCCTATTCATAAAGCAGCACGATCTGGTAGTATGGATTCCATAAGTGCCCTTGTGGCTCATGGTGCGCAAATAGAGTAAGTGGGGTATTTTTTTTTGTTGTTGATTGTTGTGTGTTTAGCTAACTAACTTAGACCAGTAAACACAGATACTAATGTCAGAAAGAAAAGTCAAAACAGCAGACACCTGATTAAAGGACAGCTAGACATGTTCAACTGTAATGAAGCCCAAGATGTTTTGCATGTCTAGTAATAGTTTATTTTACTTAAGTGATAACCAGTGTGCTACATTAGTATTGCATTTATATCTGATACATTAAAATATTTATCACACTTTTGTCAGATGACCCCAAATTGTGCACTTTATCTAGTGTGTAGTTGTTTTTTTACAACAAATTTACATCTTGCACTGGTGAATAAATATAGAAAACAATGCAAAAGCAACATTATACGCAAAATAGCATCTCACACATTCCTCGCAGTTAGTTTAATACTGTTTGTTAGTATATTGTGTATTTGCCCTGTTAACTTTTTTCTTTGAAGGTTTATGTACTGCAAAAACATTCAGAAAATCTCACAAACTTTTGCAACTTACAGCATGGACAAAATGGATGCAGTTTTCACCTAGAAATGTTGAGTATAAGCTCTATGGCTTATAATAATGTAAATACTTTAGCAATTTGTTTTAATTAGAACTAGACTTATTATTTTAAATGGTAACTAGTTACTGTATTTTAACCTGCAATATGAAACTTTTAAGTTGTAAGTGAAATAAGAATCATGTAGTTAATTTCTTGTTTTACCCTTTGGTTTCCATTTTACTGTTTTTCTAATGCTACCCTGATAAATCTACCATAAAATATAACTCTTTCAGTGGTATCATAGAGTATTGAGGAAATACAGTACTTTTTAAGTTAATAGTAAAGAACAAAATGCTTTATGTGAAGAGATTGCTTCATAGAAAAATGGCACTGAACTAACTTATGCAGCTGTCTCAGTCAGTTATTGACAAGTTCATGAAATCAGTCTTAAATTTGTAAATTCCCATTTTGTACTCACTTTCAGATATCTTAAGATAAACTCGGATTTAAATTTACTGTGGAATTGAGCAAACCTTAATTATCATCATCAATTAGTATGTAATCTTGCGATTTTTACAAAGTATCCAATCAAAAGAGAAGTTGTGGAACTGCATAAACAATGTGAAATGAGTGAGTTAAGAGTCTGATGTAAAGAAGAGGATGTGTTCCATCCATAGGACTTTCCAAATAGGTAGCTGAGTAACTGAGGTTGGAGATGTGGCTGCAACTTTAACTTGCAGAACAAAAATTTTGCTTTTAAAACATTGTATTTGCAAGCCATAGGCAAAACATTTCTGTAAAACTTGGAGAGGGATATCTGCCTTGGACCAAAGCTATTTGCAGCAGAAGTAGCGTAGGTTTATAGCAGTTTTAGTGAACAGGGAATAATTTGAAGTCTCAGTTTTCTAACTTTGAATTCCATCTGTGTTTCAGTAGGATAGACTTGTCACAAGTTCTGTAGGTAGTTAAATATCAGATCCTGTCCAGGAAATGGTAAAATCAGGGATGCAAATGCAATAGGCTGGTGGAGCAACCCATGTTTAGTCATTTAGAGGATCAGGACTTGGCCCTCTCACCTGAGAGAGCTAGCTATTTACTGATTGGGGTGAGGATTTTTTTTGCATAGAATCTAGTTTCCAGGCTGAGTGTGTTATGTTGGGCCAAATTCATGCATATGCTTTTGACGTGGATTAATTTTAGGTTATCTGGGTTTGAAAACTGGCCCCATATCTGTAATGGTTATGTTGATTTCCTGATTTTTGTAACATCTTGAAAATATAGATGCTCTGAAAGTCTTGACTCCTTTATTTTATGGCTTCGGTTAGAAGAAAAGGAGTGGGATTTTATCAATATATTTGAGTTTTAATTTGTATATATTAACTGAAATGATAATTGACTATATAGGACCAAGGCAAGAATTTTACCAAATACAGAACTAAGCACTAACTGTAACTAAAGTGCTGATCTGTACCGATTGTGAATATGGTTTTCTTTTTATGGGGATTAGATCTTCTAATCCAATTTTTTCTTTATTTCTTCATACAGTTAGGGTTTCAAAATCTAGTTCCATGAAGATGCAGAGGATATCCCTTGTAACTGCAAATACTCAAATACACTGCTTATACATGGTATTTATGGTATATGTCAAGTATTGCACTGTCCCTAGTTTTTTATCAAAAGTAGAACAGGGATGTTAAGATTTCATTATTACACGAACACTAGTAATCAGTAGTGTAATATTGCAAGAAATGTGTTTTTTATTAATGAGTGATTATTGAAATACTGCTGTTAAAATTAAGTAACTTGGACTAGTGTAATCTTTGGTATAAGTGTTTGCCATATTTCTACTTTATTCACTCCTTTGGTTATACTGGAAGCCAAAGAATATTAACAATAGTCCAGTAAGGATGAAAGTAAGAATTTTAGTTTGAATAAAATTGCCTCACTTGAATTGTTCTAGTTTACTTTATTTCAGGCTTCTTAGTGTGTTGCTTTTACAGAGAAATAACAGTATGTTGCAGTCTCTAAATTTCATGAAGTTGTTGCATTGTTTTCCTAATTGATGAGAGAGAATTTGGGTCTCTATTCCTGTGTAAATTTTTAATAATATTAAAAAAATAATAATTGTACCCTAGTGAAAATATTTTGATTTTTTTGTGGTATTTACCTTCTCATTTTAGCTGAAGCATATTCTGTGCACAGTATGTCCTACAGCCATAAAAATGGTTGCTCCACTAACTATGGTATTCATGGACCCTTGAAGAGGGGGAAGCAGGTGGTCACAATGTCCTCATATGAGTGAAAAGGTTTGCTGTGTAACTGACTTTTTAATGTGGATAGTACCTTTTAAAGTATCCATAATAACTGCTGGATTTTCACTAAAAAGCATAATTATGCGATTTATGTATGGTTAATTGTGTATTATTTATCATGGTGACAAACAAGTGTCCACAGCTCTTTAGGGAGGAAAAGCCTTCTTGGTGCCATGTTTTTTTTTGCTGTCTTACACTAATTTTTGAAATGCTGGGTGTTAATATAGTTACACAGATTGCATCACAGCATATATAGAAATATAAAATTCAGCTATAAACACAGGACACACTGAGTCAAAAAAATAATAAGCAGATGCAGCTGTTAATTATACTGATTTGAACTTACATCTTCCACTTCGTGTCCGTTTTCATGCAATTCACTTGTGCTTTGTGTCCACTCATTTCCGAATAAAAATGCTTCTGCGACTGTCATTTGAACAGTTGTGTGTTCCTTAGTGACTTGATTTAGAGAAGGAGAGAAGTTTCAAACACTGTAGTATCCTGGGATAAAGAGAGGTGTAACTTCTGGGATGGGATATGGCTTCATATGCATCCATTCAATTGAACACAAGTACTTACTTGACTTCTGTTGGTCAGGTTGCTTGAATAGTAGCACAGTAAAGCTTTTTATTTGCCTGCCAGAAATCTTAAGGTTTTGGGGAAAACTGGTTTGTATACTGTGATGGGGTGCTGCAAGACCCCCAGAGAGATACTTTCATTTCTGGTTTCTTATACTCTGGTGTCCAAGTTTGGGAAGAATAACTGACATGCTGGGATAAGTCTGCCAGTACATCTGTTTCTACCAGATGACAGATTCGTATCGTGATGTTGATCTAGTTTAGGGAGACACTTGAGCCACTTTCCCATTAAAGCTGTCTTGCATTCATTTTAATGTGTAAATTCACTCCTTCTATAATGCCAGAAATGCCCCATCTCTAGTTTTTCAGCAAAAACTTTAGTCCCATTCTTTGACAGTGGCTTAATTTTAATTCTTCTTTGCAAATTCATGTGTCATGAACTGCATTGTGTTTAAAAAAAAGCATCATTAATTTCTTTTTTCTTCACAGCTGCTCTCCATCCTCCATAACAGAAATCTGTCCAATGTGAATTTTTTTAGTGCTGCTGGATTAGCCCTTTGTGAAATTCTTGTAATACATTTCTGTTTGAAATCTGTTTCACATTTTAATTATCACTACCCCTGTGATAGCTCAGCTTTTGTTCTTCTCATTTGTACTTTTGAGACTTCTTGACTTTCTGAAATTCAGTCACCTTTGGTGAAGAGACAGAACAAGAACGAAGTGTAGATTTCATGATGATAATGCAGAAATCAGCCATTCCTCTGTGTCATAAACCCTCAGTTCCTTTTCAGTCTGGAGGGAAAACCAACATGGCCTGTTCCCTTGAAGGGTCTCAGGGTTCAGAGATCTTCTCTGTTAGTTTCTGGATTTGTTCCCAGTTTCTTAAAATCTTAGCAGATGCTTGCAAGTTTTTATCATTTGCTTGTTTTTCTTAACCTAGCTAGTTTAACTACCAAGCTTTTAGTATTGAGCTGCAGTCCATTTCTGGTGTTACCATGCTTGTGAAGTGCCATTAATATTTCGCCTTTTTACTTTAGAAGCTGTACTGCTACATTGATTAAGTGTAGAAGAAGAATCAACATCCTACTTTCCTTATGGTCATTAACCTCATCTTGAGAATAATGCTTCAGGTTTTTACTAATTATTTGTTTAGGAATAGGACTTAAGTGCTTTTTCAACAGAGTGGTTCTTATCTGTTAATTAGTGTATCAATATTTGTATAATCTGTTTGATACTTTTCAAACTGAAACCACTTCACACACGATTCTTTTTGCAAACCTGATTGTCTGCTCTTCAGATAGCAGTTAACTGCTGGGTTAACTACTGTTGCATTATTAGACAGTGCAGTATAGTTGAGGAAAAAATGCAGCTGTTCTTCTTTCATTGTATATAACAGGCATTTTAAGGGCTGTCACTGTCATATTCTTGTAGTGAGCATTCTGCACCATGGAGGCTACTGGTGTTGGAATTCATTCTTTTCCCTCCTTATGTAAATGCTTATGGAGAGGCAAAGTCAAAGTGGTTTGTACATTTCAGTGGTGAAACTCTAATTCTCCTGCAAAATAATTACAAGTAAAGCTTCCTAATTTCTCCCATGTTTGTTTTCATACTTGGTTGCCATCCTTGTAGAAGAACTTACCATGGTTTGTAGGAGGTTGTGACCATAAAGTGAGGCAGTAATTTGGATTTAGTCTCAAAGAATGATACGGAAATACTGAAGCAGGACATACCTGCATGGATAACTGACAAATCAAAAAGTGGAGGAGAGAGGCTCAGTCTTACAGTAAACCAGGATGGAAGAGGATAGCTTTCAGCTACAGCTGTTCTGAATAATTGCAGGAAGCTGAGGCAAACCCTTACCACTGAGTTCCTGTTCAGTTTGAGAGTGGACTATTTTTAGTGGGGATGGAACAAGAACGGTTGTTACTGACATCAGTTCAGAAATAGAAAAGAATGTGAGAGGTTTTATTTTTTATGAAAAAAGTTAAATCTTTCATTAAAGCGATGATATTTTATGACCTTTTTGGAACATACAGGAAGTTCACAGGATATGGATCAGCTTGATAGGGGAGCTTATTCATTAGTGACAAGGCTTTGTGATTTGTAGCACTGGTTTCTTGGCTTTTCTTCAGTCCAAAAGAGCAGGGTAAAGAACATGGAAGTGTTACCAAGACTCATATGAGGATAGCTCAGATTTCTGACAGGAACATTTGGATTTTTTTGTTGGGAGCGATCTGCCTTCACATATGATCCTGTGCTAATGTTCACTGTGCAGCTTCCTCTCAGACAGGTTAGTTTTTTCTGTAAGATAAGCTATTACTGGCAACAGAAACCTGGGTGTGGTTAAGTCAGGTGCAGAAACCCAAGTGTTATGAAGTGGAACTTGGCCAGAGCAGACATTAGATACAGTGGAAGAAGCAAGGGTGCAGTATTTTCCCAAATACAATAGTCTGATTAGTTCTGATGGTTAGCCCAGAGACTGATGGTGGTGATGGTCTGTATGGGTGCAGTGCTTGATCTGCAGATACTTTTTGACTGGCTACGTAATGGGAGAATTGTGAATTGCAACACTTTGATTGTGTTGATTTGGATTCAGTTTGCTATTCTAGTTTGTGTCTTTACTTAAAAGTTGATCATAGTTCAACTAGTACTTTTGAACCTGGACAAAAAACAGTAGGCCGTAGTGGCGTGGCCCAGAACATGTTTAGGTTGGTCAGAAAAGTTTTTTAATGTCATGTGCTACAGCTTACAAGCTGTGTCATTGCCGTGGAACAGCTTTGGCAGGTGTAACTTAGGGAAAATGTTACTCTTCTGTTTCAACTTCTGTTTCCTTCTTTCTCTTTTGCTTGATGTTGCCCACATGTGGTAGATAAATTTTCTTTTAAATGGAGGAAAATCTAAGTTGCAAAAACTGTTTTGTGAAGATCATTTGAAGTGGTTTTATGCACTTCAGCGGTTTCTTAATCTGAAAGATCTTCTGTCTGCTTGAGTAAGGGCATCAAGTTATTTTTGTCACAAAAAAAATTTTATGTAGTTGGATAGTCTCCCTCTCCATGCCTGTTACTGAAAAATAATGATTCCATCTAATACCTTTAGTCCTTTTTCATTCTTGATTTTTTTTCCCCTTTTGGCACAAAAATACTTTAAAATTCGTTTACATATTTTCTTTAGTTTTATTCCTAAACTCTTATTGTCCATGGTTTTTGCATTAAATCTCTTGAACTTTCTTCTGTGCTTGGCACATTTGAGACAAGCTTTTTTTTCTTAATTTTTCTAATTCTAGGCTATCACTGGTTTTCAGTTGGTATGTTGAGGAGAATAATGTGATTTTATTTGCTACTACAGGCATCTTGGCAGAATCTGCATTGCAAGGCTGTAGATCTATTCAAGTCAGAGTTTGCACGGAACCTTTCCTTAGTAGTCTTCCATAATGCATTCCTTGTTGTAAGCAACTTTATCTGCAGTTCCTGGTCTGTTTCTAGAAACATGATAGCAGCAGCAATGATAGTGCTCATTTTCATGAAGTTGGCAGGCTAAGTAACTCTTATTGTCTTTGGACTTAAAGTGGCTCCAGTACTAAAAAGGTGCTTATTTGGAATTCATTTGTGCTAGTGATTAGGAAATACTGATTTTCATTTTAATAGAGAAGGTCTTTTTTTGTTATGCTGTATTGCAATGAGACGTTTTAAGAGTTGCAATAGTCTTTCATACCTTCCTTTTGTGTTTAGGAATCACTTCTTGCATAATTGGATATGAATTTAAAAATATTGTTGATTGCTGGTAGCAGGCAAAGTCAGATAGGCCTATATCGTTCAGGCAAAAGTTTACTTGGAAATGTGAATCATTTTTACAAGAGATACTGAAAATCAAAGTCCACTGTTCGATGTCTGTCTTAAAGCATGCAAATTTGAATGCAGATAGAGCAATAAATCACCACTTGATGGTGATGCTTGTAGTAATCCTAATGTTGCCCACCATGGTTAACGAATTCTTCCTTCTGCCAGCATTTGCTCAGTTGTGAGTTGAAGTATCTAGGAGCTGATTATAGCTGCATAATTCATAGTGAACCTTGATTTTGATGTGGAAAAAAAAAAAAAGTGGCTTCATTCTTTCCAGTATATTCACCTTGTTATGGTTTTGGAGGATGCTCTGAGAAACTCTACTGTTGTTTTTAAAAGTGTAAAATAATTTCAGCTGCCACATGTTTTGTTGTGAAATAAAAACTTGGCACCAACTTGTGCTTTTGTAGATGCCCAGTATGTAATTCTAGCCTGAATTTTTACAGCTATCCCCAGCAGTGACACACATCTGTTTAGTTAAGAATATTTTTCTCTTGCTATCTGAAAAAAAAACATGTTTGAAATTATTTCACAACTTTTGTATTTGGACACCAAAGGGTTAAAACACTTAAAGTTTACTATTTAAAATCATTTTGTTTTAGAAATTTTAGACTAGTATACTGATGTTTATATAGGAAACGTTTTTTTCTCACTGTGGGCTTTTTAGTGTTCTGATCTTTTTTTTCTCTTTGTTTTGTTTTAATCCTTGTATCTGCTAATTTTCGTATAGGAATAGTTACTAATTCTTTTGAGATACAGCCTACTAAATTTAAAGTAATTGAAGCCATGAGTTGACCGGTAATTTTAATCCATTCTATATAAATTTCAGTGAAGAAATGACAAATTGGTTTCAGGATGAAAGTAATAATGCTTTAAAGGCATAAAAGGCTTAGTATCTTGTTGTTAAGGTGGTCACATGATAATGGCTTACATATTGAATAATGTGCTACAGCACTTTATGTATGTTAATGTAACTTTTAATCGTAATGTTGCCTGCAAATATGTGATCCCTTATGATATAAGTTTCCTGTTTATGCACCATTGCCCGTTTAAATCAAACAGAAGATTCTGAAACTGTAAAAACTACACATGTCAATGTTTTACAGCTACGTAATTCGAATTGACTTGATTTTTTCAAGTAATCCTAGAAAGGGGGAGCATTCCATATAGAAACTGCTGAAACTGCCACAGGTGCTTCTCCGAAAACCTTACAGTTGTGGCATTGAATGTTCAGTATCGCTTCCTTTCTGCACACAAGGCATACTGTTGAGGTATTTGTTGCGGTGATTGGTTTTAATGCTAATCTAGGAATTCAGATATAGAATCTATAGATTTGCATGCTTTGCTTACCCTAATTTACAATTATCTACATTTTTATTTGTAAACTAACAATAGATAAGTTGAGATCAGTATTTTTTAACAGATATTACATTGATATACGAAAACTGTGGTTTATTTTCTTAGATTGTCGCATGGCATTAACAAAAACACAGTAAGCTGTAGGTGATGTAATCACTATTTAAAATTAAACATTTAGGGGATTTTTTTACATATATGAATGTTTTTTTCGAAAAGATTTACTGTTGACTTTTTGTAGCAAACATTTGTTTTGTTTTCCAAGGTATGTGACATTATAAGTGGAAGGCGGTGTATTTCAAATGTATTTCTATATTAAAGACACATAGAAATGTAGTTGCTTTTTTCCTCCAATAATTATAAAAAATGTGAACAAGTGAAACAACTTAGAATTAAGTTCTTTCTAAGTAAATTCAGTATAATTTATAATACAGTGCGAGAAGCACAGGTCTATCTTTTCCTTTCTACAGATCCTCCTAAGAGTAAATTTTGTAAGTTATCTTGAAGTAAATCTTCTTAGACCAAGGTAGCTATATTTAAACAATTCTAAGTTTTGTTTTACTTGCTTTGGCTTTTTTACTTTCTATAACTTAATCATAGTGGAAGCGTCTTGAATATTTTCTGAGAGCTTGCCTCAGATTGTTTTCTTCCTGTAGTGAACTTGTCAAGACAACCCTCCTATAATAAAGCTAAGCTGAAAGTTAACTCCATGTTTCTGTACAGCAATCTTGTTTGGTCAGGTAACACATTCATCTCTCTTGTTTTTGAACAACAATTTAATTACACTCACAGCCAGCATCTTTAAAAGCATTTCAGAAGAAGGAAATGTAAACATATGCTTCATCAGTGTCCTCTTTAATAGCTGCTTTAATTTGATACCAGGACTCTCAGATGAACCGGGCCTTTAAAATGGGAGTTCTGATGGTGTCAACCAAAGGGAGAAAAACAGATTTGTAAAAAAAAAAAAAAGGTCCCCTTCATGCCAAGATTACTCAGTTTTGAAGACTGTCCATGGATATCACTTGATGGAAGAAAGAAAATATGTTATGAGAGTGCTGTTTTAAGCACTGTAAAAGGTGTGTGAATAAATGTATATACAAAAATCAGAGCTTTAACTCTTACTATATTAAGAATGCACATTTTGAGTTTATTTATAAAACACCTGTCACTACAGAACAATTGAAGCGTTGAACGTAATCTGTCGAGGAACTTCAAGATCACCTACTTCTACTCATCCGTATCCAGATTTTCCTCAACTTTTCTCATGGATTTTTTTTCTATTTAGAATAACTTTATAATATGAAAATGTGTCTTTCCAATTACATTTGTCTGTCTTCTTTTGCTTTGGAGTTAGCATCTTGTACTTCTGTACTGTGAGGAAAACAATATGTCTTTATCGTTCCCAGCTCCTGGATTTTAGCATACAAGAAGGCTGAGGGTAAATAATATCATGCTTCATGATTCAGATTTGTTTGTGTAATAAGAATTACATGGAAATAAGAATAAACTATAAAGCAAAAAAAATATTGCCAAGTGAAATAACAGGACTCATTTTTTAAATACTTGAATTGCTTTGGAAATGGTGCAGGGCATGTGTTTTCTAAGCATAGAGTGAACTGACTTTCTAACCGCTTCCCAAAACTGCATTTAGTCCTGGGTAAGGTTAAGGAATTTTTCTCCTGTTTGTCATTTCATGCCATCATGTATGTTCCTGTCGGGAGTAGGTGCCAAAAAGGGAATGATATTTCCAGAGCTTTAGTTTTCATCGTCCTTTCTTCGTTTTTTCCACCTGTTCCTGTAGCTGGACTGACCTCCTTCAGAGACATCTTCAGTTTTTGACTTTGTTGGAGAGGGAATTAAATTTTTGGAGCACAACTGTCTGTTTTGACAGTAACTAGGCCAACCTTTAGAAAATACTGCACCAAGTCAATGATTACTATTTAATAAAAGACTGACTGATCATAAAATGCATGTAACCTTTCAAGGCTTAGCCTGATTTCCTTTCTATAATACGATTTTCTTCCGTCCTTCCACGCCTTCCTTACTGGTAGCTTCTTCCTTCATAAGATCATCTTTGAAAAACAGCAGTCTATGTAGATTAATATTTGCCTAGTCTTGTTTCAGCTAGGTAGCCTAGCTTACACAAAAACCCTGAAATGAAATATAAGCTTGTCCTCAAGTTCATTATCTTTGGGGGTGGGGGGGTGGGAAGGCAAAAATCCCAAACAAACAAAAAAAAACCAAACCCACCCACAAAACCTGCAGGAAATTTCCTAACTTGTTTTTAAATTCTGACTAATGCAGTTACAGAAATAGAGCTGTCATATTTGTGGTATGTTCAGCAGCAACAAAAGGGCGGCTTGCCTGAAGATTTAATATCAAACTGGTCTGGAGTTCACAGCTTACGCTATTTCAAGGTGTTTAGGGTAAAAGATCAAAAGTAGGACTGAAGGGATTTTTAACTTGGGAAGAAACAGAGGGTGGCTGGAAAAGGAGATTTTTTTTTTTTAAGAGATGTGAAATTTTATGGTATTTCCGTCCATGTTTTCTGATGGTTTACGTTTCTTTTGGTCACTGCTTTTCGTCCACAGTCTGGGTCTTGAAGTTATTTTCAGTTACAATATTCTTTACCTAGTCAAATCCTTTTTCTTTATGTAGGCAGCTGTGAGAAATGAAGAGAAATACCTTTCAAGGGACATCTCTAATAACTGAAGTGGTTGAAAATTTACTTAAATATAGTGATTACCTCTTTGAGTTTCCAGCTTGTTGATTTTTTTTTTTTTTAACCATTCAGGCTGTGTCATACATAGTCTACTTAATAGCCAAATGAATCTTCAGTTACTACTTCTCCTTTTCACTTAATAGTCAGTTTACATATAATTACAGTTCATAACCAAGGACTGACATAGGGATTACACATAAGAGATTGAACTCCTCTTAGTCTTTCTTGTAGTTGGGGCAGTGAACCATTTCTATTTTCATTGCTATAATGGAGTCTGCTTACAATAATGGCTTTTATGTTCTTAGCTTATGGAGTAAGCTGAGGTGGCTGCTTCACTTTGAAACATTGGCAGCACTTGAGGTGGACCATACACTGCAGATTTAGTAGTATGGTGCATTCCCAGTTCCTTGTAACTACTACTGTTCCACTCCAAATCCAGATCAGCACTTTTAAGGAATGGTCTAGTAGATGTCCTAGCTTTTAAATTCATTCAAGAACTCCGCTTCAGGGTTCTGAATAAGGACTGTATAAGACTATATTTTTCTGTTATGCACTCAGAATCCTAACAGTGATGACAGTATTTCTACATATTTTGGAAATACATACAGCTATATCACTCTGGTAGAACTCTGTGATACCTGTTAAGAGCATTTTCTTTCCTACTTAGTGAATGTAGCTAATTGAGTTAGCCATTTTTTCTTGGATTACTTGCATTTTGTTATAATGAGCTAATATAGTACAGCTAGTTCTTGCTGCCACTGACAGATTTTTTCCTTCTAGAGAAGGCTAGAAAAATCAACTAAAGAAGTAGGTATTTTTTATCTTTCTAGGCTATTTTTGAGAAAGTGAGACTTCAGAGTTTCTGCCAATTTTGTCAACTTCTCCTTTTCTCCTTCCCATTGATATTGGAATGCAAGCCAGTTTAACTGAAATTTGAAAGTCCCGGAGTATTCAAGCTTTGATTAAATTAATGGAAGTTGACAACTGGATATAGAAAAGGTACTCATATTAGTGTTCCCACTAAGACAGAGCAGAGTGAACTTAGCAGTTGCGTTCTCTTTCGTAGCCGTTGACCAACCAGTTTCTAGAGTCATCTTGATCCTGTAATCGTTTATTTGATTGACTTTTTCTTTCTCATTTTTTCATTATTAACATCTGAACACAAGAAGTTGTCTTGAAATTGATAGGGTAAATTCAGACTCAGATTTTTAAGAGAGACATTTCTAAACTCTCAGAAGCAAGAATGTTATATCTAATGTGCTTGAGTCCCTTGAAAACCTATGTATTGCTTCCAAAATACTCCTATAGAACAAGTACACCTTTGTCTACCTGTGAAGAGTAAGCTGTTCAGGAAGAGCTGGGAAGGGGACAGATCTAAAAATATCAAAGGTCATTACATTTTAAAATCTGACAAACACTAACTTTCTGGGAACTGTAACTTTTCTTTCCCAGAGTTTGGTCATGTAAACCTTACACACTTACATCTCAGTTTGTACATCTCCAAATGCCTCTGGCAACTTATATTGACATTCCTTTGGGAAATGGTGACTTAACTGTAGTCTGTCTTACAGTCTATTTTTTTAAGGCAGAGTTATTGTTCAGTAACATTTGCTAAGTAATAAAATTACTTGCTCCTTGAAGTTTTGTTAACTTAGGTGGTCAGTCAACACCGTGTTGTTTTGGTCACTTTTATCTTTGCATAACTTTAATTTGCTCTTGCTTAGATTTCCTTTACTGTCCTTTTGGGGCTCACAAATTTAAAATGGATTTCAGAGAACTGAGCGATTCTTTTTCACCAAGATGGATGTGTTGACATTCTTAAGTTGTAGTTGCAATGAATTACATCTGTATGCTACACAAGTAAATTAGAATTACTAAGAGAGCATTGAATGCTGGTTAGCAGGGGGACCTCAGCAGGCCATCTAGTTTAGCATGGGAAACGACTGACTACTTTGCAGAATTTCTGAAATGATAATCTGCTCTTAAACGAGATTTAGCAGCCTTTGTACTCTGAAACTTTCTCCTAATGCCTAACTTCAAATAACCTTTGTTCGTGTTAATCCCATTCATATACTGCCTGCACTGGATGCACAGAATGGATTATTCTCTGGGCAGCTATCTTTTAGGTATTCAAAACTAATACCTCTACCTTGAGGTTTCATTTCTTTTGACTAACTAGGTTTCTCATTCTTCTAAAGTCTTCCTTTCTAGACCACTCTTGGCTGCTTTTCTCTGGGTTTTCACTAGTAGTCCAAGTAAATGGTGACTTAGAATATTGTAGCATGGAATGAAATTACTGTGGTCTAGCATAATGTTTTTTCTGATTCTTTAGTATTTGGACTTACTCGTCCAAATTTTATGTAATCCAGCAGTATCCATTTATGGAATTAGTCTTGCTGTATTAGTCAATTTCTAAAGATTTTTTTAGTCTCATTTTTATAGCAAATAAGTTGCAGTGATCTAGGAAGCAGATCTGGGCTTTGTTCTTTGTTTTCTTCACATGATTTGAAGTGAGTTGTTTTCTACTTCATATGAATTTCAACAGAATCAGGTCTATTAATCTTCTGAATTCTTACTCTCTTGGCTGGTCCGTTTCTGGATTTTTAAGTAATGGACTTGTCTAATCTACTGAAGCCAAGAAACAAAAATTTAATTTTCTGACTAGTTAGATCCGTCTGGAAGGGCTTAGGAAAGATTTATTGGCATCTTTTGCTTCACAATCTAGTTTTGTCATTTCTGGCCGTCGTCTTCAGTTTTATGCACTTCCTTATGAAGCTAGCCTGTATTTCTAAGCACAGACATACTGTATGTCTGTATAAATGCAAGTGATACAACACTCTTCCAAATTAAACCTCTACATCTCTAAATGTCCCACCTGATTTCATCTATAATTTCCTTGATGCATTAGAGTATTCAGAATCTAGTGCCATTGTGTCGTGCATGGAAAAATCTTGGTTCAAATAACAAAACAAGTCCCAGCACTTATGATGTCACACACTTTGAAATGAGAAACAAACCAGAAAAAAAAGTATAAGCAAAGCATACCTAAGTATAGCATCTTTGTCTATCTTTTTCTGTATATGTATATATTTTACTGTTAGGCAGAATAGTGATGTTGTTGTTACCTTAGAAGCCAGAATGCCATGGACAATTGCGAAGTCATGTTAAGTTTGTTTTGAGTATTTGATCTTTTGCTCAAGTTAAAGCAGTAGATTGCAGAATAAACTGCAGAAGATGGTAAAATTCAAGGCTTAAGTTAGTCTGAAGTTTATGTAAAGATCAGATACTTCGGACTGTTTTAGAATAAAGCATTTTGAGAAGTTTAAATAGGAAGATTTTTTTTAAGGCACATAGTATATTGATTTTATTTAAAAGTGTATTGTCTCCCAAATTTTGCTTAGAAGCCAGATAATATGTGCGAAAAGTTAAGTTAGTTATAAAACTAAGTTTGATAACTAATTTCTTAATGGAAATTTGCTAAGTGTATGTTTTCTCTCATCACCAACAGATAGATAGTCAGTAAGGGCAGCAGCAGCAGCAAGCTAGCTTGATGAATGAGTGTAATTCAGTTTCTTTGTATTGTACAGCTTGAGAAATGCCAGTGGCCTGACAGCAGCAGACCTTGCACATACCCAGGGCTTCCAAGAATGTGCCCAGTTTCTCTTGAACCTCCAGAACTGTCACCTGAATCGTTTCTATAGCAATGGCACCTTAAATGGGGTTCATCAGAATGCAGGTCCCAATCCATTCAGTGGTGGGACAAGTCGAAAGAGATCCTTTGAAGATACGGAGTCTGCCGGAGTAAAGAAGGCTAGAACGGAAGGTGAGACCCCAGAGGTAAAAGGGATGGGGTGATACTGTTGCTGAGAAAGTAAAATAAACATTTTAAAGCCTTTCAGAGTGGATGTTGAGTATTATTGACAAACTTGTGTACATCTCTAAATTACATATTAATACAAGAAGTAGATGAATACAATTATTCTGTGCCACAAGATCCCAAGTCTCCCTGTCATCATCTTGGTGTTTTCAGAAATTTCTGTTTCCAGAGAGTGCTAAAGTTATGTGATGCCAACAATAATACGTGGACGAGCAGGAGCTGAAATTAGCTTCTACTCCTTCCTCAATTTCTTCTCCTTCAGGAGAGCCAAATGATGTTGCTTTAGTTCACAAAGATGCCCGGATGTTCTGATGGTAATTTTCCATTTCAGGCTTCATTCACAATTCAAAAACTGTTTGCTAGATAACATGGATGAAAGAAATTGAATGCAAAAAGATTCCTCATATCAAGAGGGATTATGTCTGTGACATTAAGTTAACATACCTTAAGTTTCCAGGATCATGTTCCAAGGGGAACTGGTATCTTACAGGAGAATGTAAGACTAGAATGATCCTTAAGGATTCCTATTCAGCCTTGCGCACGGAGGATACTGCTTCTTTCTCTGCCAGCAATGATGCAGTAGTACAACCTTGAAGATACATTTTTTGGTGGCTATATGAAGAAATCTTTTTTTTAAATCTTACCAGCACTTTAAATATCACAGTAGAGAATATCCTCCGCTTCCTTTCTGTTGCTCATCCATTAAAGTCCAATTAAAAAGAATGCAGCATTCTGCACTCAAACCTCGTTTCTCTTTCCTGTGTCTAGCATCAGGAAAAGGACTTTGTACGTCTTCACTGAAGACACTTTCTTCAGTTAAAGTTTATATTGTTCTAACAGATGTGACTTTCAGTGAGCCAAACAAAATGGGCTCCAACAGGGCTTAATTACAGATAGCAAGAGGGGAAACCAGAACTATGTTTCAGAATATGACACAGACAACATAAATCACATCAACATTGACACTCTGTAGTATTTGCTTTAGTGCTTGCCATCCAGACGCCGTTTCAGCTATACCAGGATCAGAGGCCTTAACGGGGTACTCCATAGCCAGTCATAAATGGGATACGTTACTTCATGTAGTTCGTCTAAACTATAAATAATTTCATGATGGAGAAGAGTGCCTATGCAATTAAATGCAAGACTGGTTTTCAGGAATAGCATCCTTAAGTAGCTACATAGAATGAGAAAAATTATGTGGTAAACAGGTGCCCATAGCAGCTACGGAAAGATGTCTTCAATGCATTCATGTTCTGTTACCAGGAGGTGCTGCCTGAAGTCTTTTGTTTTGAAGACCTCTTCCTTCTGAATGTTGATAATCGGCAATGTCTTTTAGTTTCAGAAAATGGCTCCAGCCTAGTCAATAGGTAGCATTTCCCCACAATCTGTGGGAGTGGCACTGGGCTAGCTATTTTTATTCTTCTATATGTCGTCATGAAATAGCAGTATCTGTGTTACCTTTTGGCATGAACAGTTGGTCCAGTGGATAAGTTAGATCAAGCAAACAAATAGACAATACATTTAAGTGAACAAGATGTAAGCAGTTACAGAGATGTTAGAGAAGCAGAGAAGGTAATTTTTGAAATCTTTACCAGTATGACATTTTAAGACCTTTGCAAACAAAGCCAAAAACTTTGCTGCGTTTGCTTGAAGGTTTGTAGAGTAATTAAGAGATGCATCCCAACTGCGGAAGCTGAAGTTTCTAATCTGACGTGTCTGCCCTCAAAGACATCAGCATCTGTAATATCTATCATGTCAATGCAAAAAGTCTATTGGAGTGAGAATGAATCACTGTTCTTGAGGCGCTTTGTAAACAACAGATCTGAGTAATGAGAAGTCATCAGTACATCACTGTGCTGAGCTAACCTTTTTACAAAACAAGCTTGATTTTGTGGTAATTTTGCCCTTACCAAAACCACACTGCGTCTGTTGTCCTTTAAAGACTATTTGCATAGGAGATTCCAGATGTTCAGAGAGTGCAGGCAACCTGTATTTGCAAGGAAGAGTCAGGTTTTGATGGCCATACCCCAAATTAGAACAATCACGGCTTTGAAAAAAACTACTTTTTGTGACCAGGCACAGTATGTGGCCTTTGCAAGAATCTGTAAGTAGTAGAGTTCAAAGAAGAAAAATACTCAAGCTGTGCTTCGCCCTTTGTCCCGGAATAGCTAAACTGGGCAGTGGGTGGGGGTTACTTAGATATAATTTTGTTTATGTGCACACACGTGTATGTGCTATTGAGTACATAGTATTAAAAAAACCTTCAGCCTAAAAATTAAGCAGCACCGGTACATGATACACTGTGATACAAACTAATTACTCGCTCATATGTAATGCAAAAATGAGTTCCAAAGGCTGAAGCTGAACTTAAAAGTAATTCAGTGGCCACTTTCAGAATATACACCCAATAGGTTTTAACTTTGACTTAGAAATGTGAGCTGGGTTTTATGTCCGTTTTTCTGAAATCAATTCCAGAAATTTCCCCCTGCTTCCCGAGCTGGTTGGTAGAGGGTGGTGCGCAGGGTCAAATATGATGATGATGCGTGCCAGGCCAACTCTCTTTGCAGGGCTGCGTTGGCAGCAGTCCTCATCCTCGCCCCTCTGGTTCGTGGCCCTTGGCCGGTTGGCTCTTGCACTGTGCTCTACGTGCTGCACACAGTACTGACGTGCTGTACGCAACCAGTGACTGACTATAACGTCACGAGCTTCAGCCCAGCCGCTTTTAAGGTGTTCTCTGCAAGGTGGGGATGGGGGCATTGCCAGGTGTACCCTTGAACTGGCCAGCATGAAACTGCGCTTCCATATTCTTCTAGGTAACTAGAAAAAATGCTTTTCCTTTTCTGGTGTAGGGTAATTTGCAGCCCACTGGTCCCGGGGCTCTTGCCTGGTCTCCGTTAAGCCCTGTGTGATCTCCTTGGCCCTGAAACATTTTAGCTATTGTTTAATGTTCTTTAAAAACAAGTAGTTTGTGTTGTGCCCAAGGTAATGAGAGCTGACTCACAGCCTGCTAAAGTAGCCCTTTATAACATAATATTCAGAGTGTGTGTAGTGTACATAGAAAGGTGTGTTAATGTCAGTGTGAGAGCAGCGCAGGGTCTGCTGGGATGGTACTGGAGCAGTGCTTTGCGTGGTGGGTATAAGGTAGTGAAATCGAGCCCAGCTTGCTTGTTAAAGGGTTTCCCACAAAAATCTGACCACTTGCCGGCTTTCCTCAGAAGGCAGATCTGCTTGTTCAGCTCTTGAAGGGATCCCTGGAGCACTTTGAGGTGGTGAATGAGGGGTGGGTTACTGGGAACTGGCCCTTAGGAGTGAAAGAGGGAGCAGTCCAGACTGACAGGAGGCAAATGCGAGGTAGAGACTGCTTTTTATCAGTCAGGCGCACTAGCAGTAAAGCCAAAACGTGATTAACTTGAATTGCTCTTCATTCAAACTATTAGTACATCAGACTAATAGATACATATAATACATTGATATGTAGGCGCAAAGTCTGATAGGTACACTGGTAATTCTCTGTTTTGAGGGATTAAAATGAATGTGCAAGTACTTAGCATTTACTTCTGCATTTGGAATCTCAAACATGTCAGAAGCTTTCAGACGTGAAAAAAATTTACGTTTCTTTGTAAAAAGCTTTTGCTTTAATAATCAAAGTACTCATCTGTTTGTTGGCTGAGTTTTCAAGTGTTCACCAATGACTAAATGTGACCTTTTTTTATCAGCTTACAGCTTTGATGGCTTAATACCAATGATGAATGGAGGAGTTGAGGATGATGCTGACAATATGCACGTTGATAGAGAGTTTGCTGTTGTATCAGGTGGGAGTGGACAGTTTCCTGTTAACTACAACAACATTCAAATGGTTGAAGACACCAAACAACAGGAGAGTACTTCTGTTGGACCAAAAGAAATTGAAATATACACTGTTTCTGCAATGCAAACGCCTTGTCGTTGCAAGAATCAATATGCATTTTATTTTTAAGTATAAAACTTAGTCCTTTATTTTTGCACATTGTTGTCTAGAGTCTTGATAACTGTTGTACTGCTGTAATACCCATTATATTGGGGGTTTAGTAGATATCTAAAATTAGCTGTTTCATGCAATATATTGTAATGGTGAAAGAGAAGGTTTCTTAGTAGTTTATTACTATTTCAGATAGAAATCCACAATGGCTGTTTCACTTTTAACCTGAGGCTTGTATTACGTCGTGCCTTGCTTTTAGTTGCTAGAATTTCAGGTTAAAGGAAATTCAGAAATAATTTAAATTATTAATTTCATTTCCATTAAATAGATTTAATTGCTAATAAGACTTGCTAGGGAAACATATCCTAGTGCTAATATAGCTTTGAAAATAATGTGTGTTACAACTAAACTATATTCAAAATAGTTCAACAAATACTATAAAGAATAGTCTAGACATATACTGTGTGTTCAGAATTTGTTCAGACTCTGTCATATAAGTGCAGGATCCTGCTATGGGATTTTTTGTGTAAATAAAAGACTGGACATCACAGGTCTTAAACTAGTATTTGAAATTAACATACCTTGGAAAACAGGTTTTGTGTTTTGTACCGATCTTCATGAAACAGTCAGAATGTTACTAGTATTAGTAGATATTAATGCTCTAAGTTTTCTAAGGGCTGCTTAATCAAGATGCTTTTGGTAACCCCAGGATGTGTATAGACTTTCGATTAAAAATGTCTTGGGTCAGCTTTCTCCATGCACTTTGTAGGTAAAGGCATAGAGTTACTATGATAGTGCATTATTACATTCAGAAATGAATTTCTTCCTTTAATTTGTTCTGGGATAAATATGTTTATGCTTTGTACCACAGATCAGGTTCACCAAAGGGAATGATAATTAATAGATATTTTAATATATTAGGAATAAATATATTTGCATATATATAATAATCAGTACTTTAAAAGTAGACCATGATATATTCCAGTGATAATTACTAAGTGTTCTTATTTATGGAAAAATGATTGTCTTTCATAAATGTATTCTATTATACAGGTGCTAATTTTTAACAAATAATAACATTCTATAATTATCACTAGAAGTATTCATTACCTACTTTTGCATATCAATGAACAGTAGTGCCACTTTTATTAACTTTGATTTGGCAAAGCCAGCCTATAAGAATTTATTTTTAAACAGTTAAAATTTTGCACTTTTCAGTTAATAAACACTATATGAAATCCCTTCTGTGCGTTTTCATCACTGAAATACTAGCTTTGATGTCTTGATGGGTTTGGGAATTTTTTTCCACTTTCAATAAGAATTTGTGGTTAGTGAGTTCAGCTGATGTGGTTACTTTAACTCTAACTCTTGTAGGGACTAAAGAGGAAACTCCAGTTAGTACATACAGTGAGTTACAAATCGAACACATTTCTTGGCATTATGTATTGCTGTATGTGAAGTATCAGTATTGTAATCCGTATTTCAAACAGTATCCATGCAAAGAGCTGATAGAGAACCAAAACTTGAGATTCTTCCTTGTCAAACAGTGGTACTCATTATGGGTCACTTAAACAGGAACCCAGTGTTTTACCAATGTGGGAAGTTTCCAACAGACTTACTGGCTTGAACAGTAAATGCGATCCTGTTTTGCACATAGGTTTATGCGTTCTTGTATACATAAACATATGTGCATGTATCCAAGGATAATAACGGAATGTAAAATCTTTAAATGTCACCATCTAGGTCTGTAGTTTCTACGTTTGCCTTGCTCATCTTTACCAGTATAGATATAAATTTTAGATGCCCTTTACCAGTAGGCATTTTTAAGACAGAATATATCACCCATTTTTTGTGCTAGTACTTTGAGTACCACTGCAAAAACGTTTCAGACATACTGATAAAATCTGTTTACGGAAATAAAAAACTATTGTACTAATTACTAAATTGAAAGGAGAAATTGCTTTACAACAGTTGTAAGCGGTTTTTGCATACACATTTTTAGAATTTTTATTCCTCCTACTAATCTTTTTTAGTCTTCTGTGCACTCTCCTGTTGCTGTTGTATGGCATATTGCATGTGGATTGTACAGATGTTATTATAAACTTATCATTAAATACAAACCTACCTAGTATGTTATTTAGCAAGCTGCTAGATAAATTGAAGTACTTTCAGAATCAAGGAACTTTCAAACATTTTATATTAGCGCCCCAATGTAACATTTCTTTATTTGACCTATTTGTGTATACTGTACTGTGAGAGTGAGCACTCAAAAAAAAAAAAGGAGCCACAGACAAATTACAGCTGAAAAATAAAAAAAAACAACCCTTCACCCTCTCGCAGAGACTCAGTTCTTGCATGGACATAATCTTTCATCCCAAGAGGGCATTGCAGTTAAGGTGGAAAGATGCCTTTTATTCCACCTTTCAAACACTGCCCAGAATGTTGTCTGCTACACTTACTTCATACAGTTAAATGAAAAAATTCTGAGAAGTTCATGTCTTTGCAAAGATTAATATAGGCATATCTACACATTAAATGTAGATAGTTGTGTTTTCAACGTAAGAATCCATGCTACAAGCTTACTGGTCAGCTGTCATTACATTGAACTACCTATATTGTTATAAATAAAGAAAGGGTAGATTTATTTTTCAAAGCTGTGTATGGAAGCGTGTTTTAAATAAGTGGAGTATAGTGGAGACATTTTGATGTATTTCGATTTATTCTTAATTGTTGGTGACAGGTGTATTTCTTAATGCAGATATGAATAGCAGTAGCTCCATATTGAATGCACTGACAAATGGATGTGCCATCAATGGACATTTGGATTTCACCGCCGCACAGCAGCTCAGTGGGATGGATGCCAGGCATGAGCAGTGTTTATCATTGACACCTAATGGAATAATTCCTGGAATAACTTCTCCCAGTAGGCATCGAATTCATACCAGTAACGGCACCGAGGAACCAGAAAAAGCCATGAATAATTCCACCGATATGTGTGGATCTCTACATCTGAACGGGAGCCCAAGTAGCTGTGTCTCTAACCGGCCCTCATGGGTGGAAGACCCTGGAGATACTTTGCACTATGGACACTATCATGGTTTTGGGGATACTGCTGAAAGCATCCCCGAACTTAGTAGTGTGGTTGAGCATTCCAATTCTGTCAAGGCTGAACAGAGCTACGAAAATACTGTCCTAGGCACAATGTATTTGTATCATGGTTCCTAGATGAACGACCTTTATATCAAACGCATATTGAAATTGCTACCAAATGAAGCTGTGGGGACAGAATCCTCACATAGCATTAAATTTGAAGATTGCAACTTATTGCTATTTTTACACTTTGTTTATATGAAAAGTAAACCTTTAATTTGACAGCCTTATACAATAGTTGTAGTTTGTTGCATGTATGGGGCTTATTTAGTGATAAAATAGGTGCTGTTACAATGGAATGTTTATTATTTTCTTTTTTTTATTATGGAATGTTCTGGTTTTGTATTTTTTTTTTATTTCTAAGCTTGTGAACACTATCTTTCCCTTTTTAGAGCTGTTTTCCCTTTTACTAAAACAATGTTTAACTGAATTTTGTGAAGAAAATGTTACATATGTGCATCACTTAGAAGTAAAGATTTTTCTTTTCCATATCTTCTGCTGAAGCTATGGTAGCAATATCAATGCCAGCTATCACTATGCAAGGTTGAAAGTGGCAATCTTCTGGAGCTTCTCTGACTTTATAGTTTGTACATTTGTTTAGTATAATTAGGTGTTCCTCTTTAAATTTTTTGAACAAGTTGTTTGAAAATGCAGAGACAAAATTGGAAGAAGTTACCGTTTCACTTTCCGTAGCGTAGAAGTGCTTTTCGTTGTTGTCGGGCTCTTTTGCATTATAGAGTGGGGAAGTGGGCTGCCTTTGTTTGGTCGCGGTCGGGTGTGCCTCAGGTTAGCTCTGAATTTGTGGCGGGTTTCTTTGGCTTCTCTCCTTTACGTGTACGCTTGATACTTTACCATAGCTCACAGACCAGGGGCATGTTGGCACTGTTCTGCTTTGTATGCGGTTTGAAATTGCTGTTACTTGTTATAGAATTTGCCAAGTCAAAATATTTGAGTTTGACTGTCTTGAATATACATTTATTGTCCTTTTTTTAAACATATGCTTTGGAAATGTAATGTTGTGTACTCTTCGGGCTATGCTCATGGAAAATACATTGTATTTAAAGCTTAATACACAAATCAAAATTCATATAAGTGCACTATATGAGCACTAGTTATATAAGTTGCTGCTTTGTGTTATGGTAAGTGAAGAGTGGGGGAAAATATGGTAAATGAGATAAGCCCTCTGAATTGTGTTGGTTTTTTTGTTCTTGTTTTGTTTAAAAAGGGACCTTTACAAATTGGAATTTAATAAAAATAAACATATTGCAATGTATCTGAATATTTTGTTTAGACATGTTTTATTGGCAATTTGAGCACGTCTTTAATAGTTGTTAAATCACATTTCTCCATAATCTTTCTCAGTGCAGTGTGGGATTTCTTGACTTTGTCATTATGTGGAAGCAAGTGCGAAGACCCCAGTCAGTTGTCCTTCACTGAACCACAGAAACACATGATGGGTATTCTGTGCGTGAAGTTTGTATCATCAGCCTTGAACTCCAAAAGTAGGTCAAAAATACCAGTTGTCTGATTTTCATGGAAATTACACTCTCCTTCGAACACTTTTAGGCAAAACGCAACAGACTGCAGAGAAATCAGTGTTTAAATATGCTTTACGTGGTTCGCTCTCTACGTGCAAGATACCCACAGTGTATTCAAATGGAGAGTAGCACTGATAGGAAAATCGACCGGACTTTTTGCAAATTGTTGGCCAGACCAGCAAAACCCCTCGGTGCCTTCTGGAGACGAACGAGGCCATTAACGAAAGCCAAATCTCACCTGAGACAAGCTGTTCCTGGCATGCATGTAACCACTTGCCCACGCTCCAACGACCGCATCCGGGCCCTATCCTTAGCAGATTTAATTTGCTGCTGTAGTGCCCGGAGGCGTGTGCACCATTGCCGTCATACTAACACAAACAGGGACTTGAATTTGTTGTAGGGTTTGGTTTGGAGATCTTTTTAGTATTTGCAGAGCTTGCTGCATGTGCTTTCTTGTGCTTCTGCAAATAAATCAAAGCAACTCGTAGTTATAATAAGCACTGCCATTTTGCATACGTGGCTATAAACTGATTCCTAAAGGATTTTCTGTGGTTAACAACTAAGTTTGCACATGTCTGTTCTGATGGTAAAATTTTAGGCACATAATTTTAGCGTGACAAGATTTATACTGTGTTCAGAAGGCAAAGGTTTTAAAAAACGTGTAAATTTGGTTTTCATTCACTTGCTCTTCGCATCTTTTCACCTAAGAATACCTTGGAAGACACTATTTCAAATTCAAAGAGAGAACTTACTGCTTTATTTTCAGAAGCACTTCTGTGTGTGTGTGTTCAGCCACATGCTAACAGAGAGACAGATTTCAAGGTCTGTATCTTGTCAGGCCCCGTGGGAGCTAAATATTAAATTCTAATTAAATGTAGAAAACCAGTGAAGGACATACCATGTAGTGACGCTGTGTGGCTTTGCTGGGTGGCTTCCTTTGCTGTTAATGTTGCAAAAGATAAAACTCTGCGACAGAGTATGCCTGGGCCAAGAGCTGAGTTGTATAATTTTTAAAGCATCAAATAATTATTCTAAAGAATTCTCAGAATGCCTTTTTACAGGTGCTTTTTGAGACAATATGTGTACTTACAGCTAAGGCCATCTAAAGTCTTGGTTTTAAATCATTCCATAAATCAATAGGACATGAAATAAGGAGTCACAGCATGGTTGAGATTGGTGGATATGTACCAGACCATATGGTACCATTATGAACCCGTACCACCCTCACTAGAGAAAAGTTTTCTTCTGTTTCATTGTAATTTCCTGGTTTTCAGTTTGTCTGGTAATTCCAGAGATAACATGCGAGCAGCAAAACTATAAAAGTAATGGACATAACAGATCCAACTGCCCTTCTGGTGGACAAGGGGCTGAGTTCGTAGGGAGGAACTTAACACCGTCAAGCATGGAATGAGTTCTACCAGGTGTGGCCGTGTCTTTCCATACGTAGCTACAGATGACAGAGGTGTGTTGGTTTTACATGTCTTACCATTAAAATACAGTTGGTGTCCGGTCCCAAGAGCTGTTCCCCAGGGCTCGGTGCTGGGGCCAGTTCTCTTTAACATCTTTATCAATGACTTGGACGAGGGGATTGAGTGTACCCTCAGTAAGTTTTCAGA